>JBAMYA010000023.1:12958435-12976648 GCA_037176975.1 Arrhamphus sclerolepis | reverse complement strand
AAAAGAAAAGGTTGTGAGGAGGGAGGGTACACCCACGTGGGTGGACCGTTTGGTTTTTGGTTTTTTTTTTTTTGTTTTTTGGGGGGGAAAAAAAAAAAGGCCCCTGAAGACTGAACAGAACCTAAATCTGTACAGAGTGCTGTATAAATGTGTGAATGGATGAACGTGGCTTGCAGTGTGTAAGTGCTTCAGGTGGTCAACAAGACTACAAACGTGCTGTATAAATACAATCCATTTACTCAAGGTTCCTCCAGATGTGACTCGATGACTCGATCACCATAAGGGTGGTGGAGGAGGGGAGATGATTTGGGCTTGTTCTTCATGTGACCATCTCCCTTAGCTGATCTTCTTTTCCAGCACAAAACATGCTAACATTTTTAGCAGCACAAAAAGCCGTTACTGAAACGCTCCACTTGCAGTGTAGAAATGGGAAAGTGGCACCAAAGGGTTTCTGGTCTGGCATCTTTAACGGCAGTCAGTTTCTGATTGTTTACCTCAGTTTCAAAGTCCATGTTGAGGATTCTATCTGCTTCATCCATGACCAGGAACTTCAATGCTCGTAAGGAGAAGCCCTTTGTGTTCTCCAGGTGATCTATCAAGCGACCAGGGGTGGCTGTAAACACATTTGATGAGCTTTGTTACAAAAGCCATTTATAATTCAAAGTAAAAAAACAAAAAAACAAAAACTTTTTCATATTTGTAAATTAAATTCAACTGGACATTTATCTGAATTCAAATGCACTTTTCTTTTTAAGTCAATTGTATTTAAAAACAGCTGGTTAAAAAAAATAATGTACAGTGTAAAATATGAAAACCTCTGTTTATAAAGGAGGGAAATCTCACAACTCGAAGGAATAGTTTCACCTGATTTGAGTCATAGTGACACTAAAATAGGGAAACTAGTTTTTATTGAAGAAAGTGAAATTTGCAAATAAGATGCACTGATACAAAACAAAATTTAGACAGGATAAAGATATTAAATATAAGAGGGCATTAAGTCATTCTGCTATAATAACTGGTATAATTACTACGCAACTGAGTCGATTGACAGCAAATATTGCAGTCACTGCAAGGTTCATTTCTTTTTTTCAACAAAACCATGTTCTTGGAGTTGAAAGACATTAGAATTTGTTTCTACATTACGAGAGATAATGTTCTCACAATATTCAAAAATGAAATTGCATATTGAATGTTTTAGAATATCTGACAGCCCTAATTAACATGCATATGTTTATGACAGCTGTGCAAGAGAAAACAAAAGCTTTTATTGATGCTCTTACCAATGACAACATGTGGCTTTTTGGCTAACACCAAGGACTGAGACATCATATCGATTCCACCAACTATTACAGCTGCAACAGAAGGTGAGAAGAGTTCAAAATAAGAAATAAATATAAAAGGTTTTTTGCATGAGCTACACACCAGTTGAGCTCTGACTGACACGTACCACATTTGACACCAATGCTGGAGCCCAGAGCTTCAAACTGCTCAGAAATCTGGAATGCTAACTCTCTGGTGGGGGTCAGAACCAGAGTGTGGAGCCTCTGAGGTAAAGAAAGCAGCGACTGGAGGATAGGCAGCGCAAAAGCACCCGTCTTTCCTGAGCCAGTCTCTGCCAGGCCAATGACGTCCCTGCCTGCAGTTGGAGGAGAAAACACAAAAGAAAGGCAGAATTAGCAGTGGCACATTGACAAAATGGTTTGACTCAACCATATCTAAAACTTTAGATGTGGTAAACGGGGAGTCTGACTGACAGTGTGTGAAATGAAAAGCCTCCCAAAAAACCTAGCGCACAAGTGTTAACATAAGCACACGACTAATATTCAGCTCAAAATTACACAACAAGAAGTTAGGACCACTTTTTGTTTGCAACAGTTGCTCACACACCAATAATTCTACAACCCCATTTTTCAAAAATTTAGGGCACTTTATAAAAAGAGAAAGCAGTGATTTTCCAATCTCATAAACTCAGTTTTTATTCACATTAGGGCACAGAAAACATGCTTCTATTTTACATATTTTTCAGGATTTTTTTTTATTTGATTGCATTAACATGTCTCAAAATGTCTCAAACAAAAGTACAAAAATGATATAAAATAAAGGACCTTCTTGCACCCTGCTAGGCTAAGTAACCACAGGTTAGTGACGTGGTTGGGTATAAAAAGAGCATCTTAAAAGAGAAACTATTTAAGAATAATATTATTGCTCCCTATTACATTATGAAGACTTTATGAAGACTGAAGTCAGTGCATATTATTCTGCATATGACTCCAAAATCTGGCAAAATCTCTGTGCATTAATATTGGTTGCCTGCAACATTAACATATTTAGAAAACATTGCATTGCTCAAAAGACTTTCAGAAATCATTGTCCCATTCAGATTTACTCCTTCCATTCTATTTGTTTGGTTTACTATCTTATGTGTGGATTACTGCCTATGAATTGGACAGTTGGGGCATCTGGAAAAGGAAACATCAATACTGACAGTCATATGCAGGTTTTAGAACAGCATATGCTCCCAGCCTGACAACATCTGTAAAAGGGAAGGCCTTGAACCTTTCCCTGCATCCATCATGAAATAAAATAAAATAAAACACCAAAAACAAAATAAACCAAGAACATCCAGGACTGTTGTGCAGCTAGAATTTTACAACAGAAAAAATGGGATGACATTCCCAGAACTCATTCTTCTCAGTACTATGGACTGCTGTTAAAAGGACTGATACACATCATCCTGACTCTGCCTGACAGTTGTTGGCATTAAATTCAACATAAAAATATATTCAAAATTGTGGGGGTGGATGATGAGATTTATTTACATTTTACACACGTTTTTGGAACTGGGTTGTATTTTTTTTGATAATGTAAATCTACTTCCTTAAACAAGTAAATATGAACTGCACACATAGCAAAGTGGTACTGAAGAAATATTTACTCACAGAAAGCCTAAATCTTACCTTGCAGAGCCACTGGGATAGCCTCGATCTGAATCTTTGTTGGACTTTTCCATCCCAGCTGATCACAAGCCTCACAGAGCACCTCCGTAACACCCTGCAGGAGGTACAAATTTATAACACTGAGATAACGGTGTGATAGAAATGTATAGTTAGCCTAAAACTGACAAAAAAACAAACAAACAAAAAACCAGTCATATTTCTCTTAATAAAACGTTTACATGCGGTTTTAGCTCAGTTTAGCTCACTGAAACAGCTTTGTTGTTTCGTCTGTCAACAGCTCGTCAGTGATTTGAACCCACCAGATCCTTAAAGGTATTCACTGCCTCCTCATTTTCTCCATTATTAATCTGTTTGTTGTCCTCGTCATCACTGCTAGAATCTTCTGGAGTTGTATTAGTGTTTTGCTTCACGCTCTCCTTACTGTCGTCCGCCATGCTTTTGCCCCCAACGTGTCGTCAGATCTGCAACGCGCAGACGCGGAAGTGAGCTTGGTCTAAACCCGAAGAGAATGATGGAAACTGTAGTTTTTAAGGGATTAATTGGTTTCTGCAGAGATAATAGTCATTGCTATATAATAAAATAAAATGTCTTCTTTAACTTAGGGATGTATTATCCCTAATATAAGATATTACCTTCTATAAACATTGCATAGAATTTGTTATATTAACAATAAAACATGAAGATACAAGAAGCTACAACTGTTTTTGAAGTATTTATTTAGCAGACCATCAAACATAGGCTTCAAACATGAATTTTGATTTTCAACATCATGTTTTAATGTTTAGCTCATCACCAATGAAAGAAAAAGTCACTAAAAAAACACCGAATGCCTTTTACAGCTAATTACATACAACTGGGTTGAAGAAAAACACAGTTGCAGGATTATTTAAAAAAACAAAAACAAAACAAAACGAAAAAACAACAACATACTTATGGGCAACTTCTGTGCAGAGCAGTGTTCAGTTTCCTTGAGAAATAGCAACCAGTCAAATGTTCTGAACTGACATCAATGACATTGTCAAATTCACTGCGACAAAATTTGACGAAAAAAAAAAAAGGAAATAAATCAGCTGAAACCAGTGTTGAGGGTGTAGCGGCCTGTCCTTTGCTGAAAGCTGAATACAGTTACCTCTATAACTCTGCACATAAAACACATAAGGATGGGAATTCAGTTTGCCCAGTGACCTTCTAAGTCTCAGAGGAGTCCCTCCATTTCCCTCATAAAGGCTTCATAAACCTGGTCTTTAGTCTTCATGCTAGGCTGGGCCACAGCACCCATTTGGCCTGAGCTGGCCAACCCCACTACAGCTGCTGCTGCCTGCTGTTTCTGCCACTGGCCTCCTCCCATACCTTCGTCACCCCTCCTTCCTCCGGTACTACCCCCTGCTTTCTCAAGGGACCCGGCAGCTGGCCCCGCCATTGCTCCGCTCTTGTCCCTACGCACCCTCAGCGCTGTGGGCACAAAGCGAGTGACTTCTGCTTTGGGATTGATGATTTGAGGTTTTGCAGAGATGGTAGCTCCACCAGAGCCGGCACCTGCTGCCAAGCTGCCTCCAGCAGCCGTGACAGAAGTGATGTTGGCGCGTTTCTCGATGGTGGCAGGATTTGCACCTGCAGAGGCAGCAGCTGTTCCAGGGGGAGGGGGCATCTGCATGACACCCGGTCGCATAGGCATGGCAGGGGGTGGCATGGTGTTCTGTGTACCATCCTGACTGGATCCTGGGCCCTTTTGCCTCTGGACAATGCTGGGAGGAGCACTGAGCACATTGGAGTTGAGGGGTGGAGGAAACAAGGAGAGAGGTGGTGCAAGAGGACGTGGAGGCCCTCCTGCTCTTGGCGGAGGTGGTGGGATACCTGTAGGGAACCACCAAGGAATTGTGTTTTTAATAATGAAACTTAATATTAACTCATATATATATATAGATAGATAAATATATTATATATATTCATTATTTTTACATGTACTGAGACACATTCACAGTGCTGGAAGAAAAACTGAACCCATGGACTAATTACTTCAGCAAAAATTGAATGGAATCAGCAGCAGTGAAACAAGTACGTATATGTCAGAGCTACCGGTTAAAAGACAAGTCAAAACATTTAAAGCTTGCTGTTCATAAGAAAAATCTGATTATGTGTACCATGATTCAAAAGAGGTGAGGTACATATGATCTCTGAAGACACATTCAACAGCTGTTGATCTGCATATGGATCGAAACGGATACAAAATAATCTACAACCATTCATCAGATAAGTTAGGCAAACTCTAGATAAATGGAGACAGCTTAAGAGTGTTTTTTTCTTTTCTCTTTCTTGGTTTTATTATTTTATTTGTTGTTGTTTTTTCCATACTTTCATGACTTAGTTTATTATACCTGATTTGTAAATATGTTAAGGCTTTGGCAATATTGTTGATCTACAGCCATGCCAATAAAGCTTGTTGAAACTGAAAAAAATGAATAGGCTTAACTACTCTTTCTAGAAGTGGGAAGCAAACAAAATGACTCCAACAATGACTCGGGCACAACGCAGACTTCTCAAAAAGGTAAAGAAGAACCAACAAGTTAAAAGCTTTAAGGCTTGAAGACATTAGTGGAACTGGCAAACATCTCTGACCATGAGGTTATCATATGCAACTGTTCAGGAAGAATACCGAGCACTAACATCACTGAAACCCCAACAGTGCTGTGATGGAGGGAGCATCATGATTTAGGGTTGTTTCACTGCCTCAGGGCCTGGATTACTTGTCATCAACAAATGTCAATTGTTTACAAAAACATGTTGCATGATAATGTCAGGGTGACTGGCATCCAGTTGAATGTAGTAGTTGGGGATTCAGTCACAACAAACAATTAAGCAAAATCCACCTCAGAAAGGCTACAGAAAAAATGTACCTTTTGGCTACAGAAAATGTACCTTTTGGAATGGCCTAGTCAAAGCACAAACCTTAACCATATAGAGATCCTGTGGAATGAGCTCAGTCACACCAGATAACATACAACTGTGTCTGAGCTAAAGCTGTTCAGTGAAAAGGAACGGTCACATACTTCAGTTACCAAAACCATTTCCTTAAAGTTATTGATTCAAAAGAAGGTTCAGCCAGCTATTAACTCCTCCAGCACTGTGAAGTGACCATTTAACAAAGACACAAGCTAATTTTCATTTTTTATGGGTGAGCAGCTTAAGCATATTCTTTCCATTATCCTGACTTAGAAAGATTTCAAGACTTTTGGATGTTTCAAATTAATGCAGAAAACCAGTAAATTCTAAAGAATTTGTGTTTTTTTTTTTAAATACTGTATGCTATTTTAACTGAGCATGGCTTCTTGTAGTCTTCCTGTAGTATATACCAACCTGGAGGTGCTGGAGGCGGTAGTCTTGGAGGAGGTCCACGTGGTGGAGGGCCTGGTGGAAGGCCAGGAGGGGGGCCCGGTGGAGGACCAGGCGGTCGACCTGGTGGAGGACCAGGAGGCAGAAGACGGGGCACTGGACCCCTCATTCCTGCAGGCATACCAGGAGGCCTCAAGAATGGAGGGGCACCTAAAGGAAACAGATTAATTTATTATTCTTCACATAGGATGAGTTAACCACCAGTACAAGCAACTCATTCTTTTAAATGTAACAAACCTGGTGGGGGGCCAGGAGGTGGGCCAGAGGGAGGACCAGGAGGCCTCATTGGAGGGCCTGGGGGTGGACCCATTAGGGGAGGCCCAGTCATTGGAGGGCCTTGCAAAGGTGGAGGGCCTTGCTGTGCCACAGGCCCAGCAGGAGGGGGCAGGCGCTGACTGGCCATAACGCTGGATTGTGTGTCCCCTGGTGGTCCCTGGTCCTCAGTGTCAGAGGTGTCTGACTCATCTGTATATTCTTCTTCTACCTCCTCCTCTTCCTCATCCTCAGGAATTGACTGACCTGAATGAAAAACAATAGCAAAAATCATCATTAATACATTACATTATCTAAACTTATTGTTACATGGGATTATTATTTTCAAAGTGACATAATCACACAACAGCACCTGCCATCCTTAACATCATAGCCTGTAGAGGAGTAATGGCCTTGGTCTTCTTCACCACTCTTTTTTTCTTTCTTTTACCCTCATGGCCTGCCTCTGCAGGAATGTCTGCAAAACGCACACTGCGACCTATGACAGACAAGACACATTCAAAAAAGAATCAGTGAGGAAATGAAATATCTGACATGAATATCTGTTTTATAAAGTGCTTCAGGCTCTTTGAGTGTCAAAACATCTGGCAGAAAAAGACACGATAGTCTATAATGCCAGTAAATTAACATAAATCAAAGTACACTTGATTACATAGAAATGTGATTGTGCGAACACTAAACAGAAATCTGTAATCAAACATATTAAAGTTTAATTCTATAATATGTTAATGAAAACTAATATAACATAACTAAAAGCCAAAGCCATGAGCATATAAAAAAAGAAAACTTTAAGTTGAGGATTTATGCATAAATAAATGAAAGTAACTCTGAGACACTGACCAGAATGTCTTTCATTTCTGTCTCTATCATCATCTCTCTTCCTATCGTCATCTTGTCGGTCTGCACGGGCTCTCTGTTTGCCATCTTCCCCTTCGTCTCTCTCATCTTCACTGTCCTCCTGGGAGTCACTGTCGTCATCATCCGGATCGTCCTGATCTCTGTCGCTGTCACTACCGCTGTCCCGATCTCTTCCCAAACCCATTACAGAGTCTTTTTCCAAACCAGGAATGGAAGGTTCTGTTCAGGGAAAAAGTAAATAAAGATTATGGGTAAAAGGCAGAAAATTGGAAAGTCATATGGATTAGAAACTATGTGTGCGTTACCTGCATCTGTCCCAAAAGCTCGTCGAGCAGGAATCCCATACAGAGCCAGGACCTGTGGGGGTGGGGGGCCAGGTGGAGGTCCTGGTGGCTTCTTCCCTGGAGGCAAGCGTGGGACCCCCGGCACTGTTGTGATAACTGGTCTAGCAGATGTGGACAGAGGTCCTTTTCTAAGATGCAAAAGAACATTATCTCATTGGCACAAGTAAGTTTCTTCAGCGCAGTTCAGAAACTTTTAGAGGTGACACAGAATGCTTGAACAGGGTATTCATCTTTGTTCTGTGATGTGGTATATAGACAACAAAATTTTGGTTTTGTCTGTAATGCCTCAGAGGTCTCCTAAAAACCTCTCTCAGAAGGCTATGTTCGATGGGAGATTTTAAACGTGTAGTTTTGCACCTATTTGGCGTCCTTTTGGGCTTAACTGGCAACCTCAATATGAAATGCAAGTACTTGAAGCTGATTGGCTGCCTTTGATTCTGCCGGCTTCAGAAAATGGACAGAGCAACTTTCTACAGCTATGACAATGCAAAGAGTTTAGATGGGCCCAAAAAATACGTCCCAATATGACTTGAGGTCCTTTACGTTCTGTCCAAACCCGACCCATCCAAGCTCAGGTTAGGGTCAGGTATCGAGTCAAGGCTCGGGCAGAGAATTCAAACTCTATTTGATATTTTGTGACCATTACACCATAGCTTTATACTAATTGAAAATTCTAATAAGAAGAAAAAAAAGTCATATGCCAGTATATCGAGCCTGAACCGACCCTACGAAAGTGCTGAAAAATCACGGCCCAATACCAGGCCTGAATTCTGGACCAGGCCAGGTCTGGTTTGGACAGAACAGGAGGGAGGGGTGAGATACATTTTATGTCATTTGTATTCGTTGTTCAGATTGGTCCAATTTCTGGTGAACATTTCTAAAGGAGGAATTTCAATGAAATGGAGATGTTCAGAATGTCTCAGGTTTTTCATATGTTTTTGAATTCCCCTAGACTATCGTTATTCAACAAAGACAAGGTAGAAATGGATTTTGATTCTATGTTTATATTAAAATACTAAACATACCCAAAAGAAGTGCCCTTCTTTAATATCGAAGGAGGCTGAGCCCCCGGTAATGGGATATCCTGGATGTGGATATTGGATGGGGCGTGAGGCATGTCAGGTAAAGGGATACTGTCAACCTCCACTGACTCTGCATTCTGGAAAAGAGCACATATGACAGTATTAGCGTGAACAAAGAGAAACCACAAAGACTAAATATTGAAATGGAACTACAAAATTACACCCTGGAGCTAAACATAACACTGAATAGATTTCTAATTAATTAATTAATACATTTACATTCTTTCCAAAAAGGCGACGTTTCAAGTCTGTGAACTAGGATTAGTCAAAATCTTCATAATGTAAAAAGTATGTGGCACATTCTATTAAAATTTGTATTCAGCCCTACAAAAAAAATCAAATATGAAAATAAATTAAAGATCTACAACTCAAACACACCTTGACTGAGTCGAAATACAGGGCCAGCTGCCCTCGTTTGGTCTCATAGTCCAGTTCCAGTTTGCGTAGCTCCTTATAGGTGTCAGGATTCTCTCGCTCATACAGGCGGATGATGCGTTCAAATGTCTCACGCAACTTCTTTCTCTTGTCCCTCAATACCTTCTCATTTAGCAAGGGCTGCTGAACAGGGTTGAACTCTGTACATGAGGCGAAATTGTTGCTTTTTAAAATTTCTTTAGAAAAGCTGACAACACTATGAAACATCTAAATTTAAACAAAAAAAAATTTTCTGTCACAAAAATACAAAGAACACAAAAGCCTTGGAAGTTGGAAAAAAAAGAAATCCAACTTCCAAAATAATGCAAGAATCTGAACTGCATAAATATCACCAGACTCTAACCCATTTCATCCAGCTTCTCCATGTCTCTGATGATCTGTCGAGGGTCCTTCATCTTCAGCACTGCTGCTCTCACCATCATCCTCTGCTTCTTGTTCTGGTAGACGTAATCACAAATGAAGCAAAATATTAGCATCACATTACTGTGAAAGCTTATTACATAGTGTGGTTTTAACACTACAAGTACCTTTTTCAACTCCCTCTTCCTGGCCTCCTTTCCTGTAAAATTGGAAACAAGTAGGAACACAAGTTATCGTTCTAATATATGAACAACAATGCAGAGATAATTCTTCAGGTTTTACCCAAATCCAGGTGAACTGACTTGACTTAAAAGTTGGTACTTACTGGCCTGGTCCGTGGGGTTCATAAACTTCCCACTCTTGGTGGAGGAGGTTGAACGTCGCCCCATTGTTGCAGTGCTTCTTCAACCTGCCGACCATCAAATTTCCAGTAGAGACACAGATTAGAACATGAACTCAACAATTCATGCATGCATCATACAAATCATTGCTCATATGAAGCCAGTATTTGAATCGCTAAAAATATCTGTTTTCATTTATTTATTTATTTATTTATGTATTTTAATTCATGTAATCTTGACAGGGATGGCAAATTTACCAACATTCTAACAAGGAAAGTAATATAACAATGTTATTTAAACAAAATGTGGTATAAAGGTAACAAGTGAACTTCTAGAGGTTAACAACAAAAAAAGGTTGAGTTATCCAAGACTTAAAAATAATATACATTTAATTTCAGTATCATACAAAAATGTTTGTTTTTTTTTCCTTTCAGGAAACAAAGCAAAGCAACTTACAAGTGCCACACATTTATAGGAATTTCTTACACAGAGTTGGGAAGAACATTCTGAAGAATATTTGATTTCCGTTATAGAAAGAATCCCATGAGTGTATTCAGCTATAGATACCAAAGGTGGCTACTAAGGGTCAAAGGTTGGTTTATAAATTGATTCCATGATGTGCTATGCTTTTACTTCAGAGTAGAATGAAACATTAAAATGCATAATTTCCAATAAAAAAAAGTTTCAAAATTGGGGTGTAAAACCTTTGACCGTGTAGATTATTACATGTAGATTATTAAAATGATGGGGAGAAACTCAACTAACAGTCTCTACCAAACACCGTCACGTCACCCAAATGAAACACAAATCAAATTCCCTAAAATTATATGGGAAAGTAACAATAACAGCCCATGTCCAGTTTAATGCTTCTTTTTATTTCACCACTTTAAGCAAACAACATAAAGACGGAAGATTACAAACATGTCTGTCACGTAAACCATGTGACAAAAACTCTAAAGAGTTCAACTTAACTCTTTTCATTTCATTTCTGTTGTATGGTCTTATTTGAAAGTGAAAATATGTAGAGATCTGGGTGAACTGAAGTGAATTTAAATGGAATGACTAACCATGATTATATATCAAATACTAGAAAAGCACTCGGAGAGCGCCGACCTCCGCCAAGCAGCACAGTTCCCCCACATATTGTGACTTACACCTAAAAATAATATTCCTACATGTGCTTTATCTATCTTATTGGATTCTTTGACCATGAAAACATACTGTTAGCAACTGGAATCACAATAGTTATTTGCACAGTTTGGTGTTAGTTGCATGTCTGTATCTTCATTTGTTACCTCACATCGTTGAAAAAGATGATAACCCGCGACTTTTTTCATGTTCCGGATCTCAGTATAAATAAACTTTATTTAGAAAGGGACAGTGTACAGCTAAAAACAGAAATGTCAACACTTGATGTGCGCTTCCATATAATAGCATAAGCTAATTCACAACTGCAGTCCCTTGACAAGTTACAAAAATGGATGTACAATACAATAATAAAAAACAGAAAACATAACTCTAAAAGCTGCTTTCTAATCACACTACACAGACAAACACACATGTACACATGACAAAATAAAGTAAAATTTTCAAAGCTCAAAAACCTGTATTTCTCTAGGATCCTGCAGTGGTGGTCGTGCATTGGCTTTTTATCCAAAACATTCAGAGTCTGTTTATATAAAGACCCAAGAGGTCTTAGAGCACAGTTCCCATCCTGACCCCAACAGCTGACACAGTACGACATATTAGATAAAATCATGGCATGCATGCATGTCTTAGCTGCATCAAGTGAGAGACAGTATCTATTAGGTTTAAATTTTTAAGATTGAATTTATTCTCAACATCTCTCTCTCACCCCAACATATTTAAATTCAGTGACTATGTCAATTTTCTCCCCTTTAATGAAAATATCAGTGTTAGGAGGTTGTAGCATTGTTTCAGAGAAAAACATACATTTGGTCTTCTGTATATTTAGAGTCATACGTGACTGATCGAGCCAACATGTGATCCTTTGCAGAGCAGTTGTTAATTTAGCAGATACGAAGTCAGTTGTTTTAGCACGTACATAAATCACAGTATCGTCAGCATACATCTGCAAATTCACATCAACACACTGTTCAGAAAGATCATTAACATACAAGCTAAGCTCCTGTTATCATCTGTCCTATCAAAGCCACTCGATCCGTCAGGTTAGACCCTGCTTTTGCACTTAACTGAGCCATAAAGTAATTACTGGCGTGCACACACGTGCTTTTGATAAAGACGAGGAGAATGTGCTGGGAAGTGGAAATCGTGCTGGGAGGTGCTCGGTGAGATACTGCACGGTTCCACAGTCCAGCATCAGTGGGAGGTGGGAGGTTACATAAGGAGCTGTCCAGGTTTGCTTCTGTTACTGTGTCTCGGATCTGGACGGGGGTCACTTTCGCCTCTTACTTTACTGAAGGATTGAGTGGGAGAACCGGGGATCCGGAGCTGACGCATACTGCAGCCATGGCAGGTGAGCCCCATGCAGGATGCTAATCCTGGGACTGGGAAATCTGTTTGGGAAGTATCCTCCAGGGACAGGTTTTCTTTTTATTGATTATATGTCTGGTTCCATTCAACAGTCATTTCCTGCATCATTCACAAGAAAGAGAGTCAGTTTAACCTGATTTTTTTTTTCTTCTTCAGACAAAGATGAGATGAAGAAATCCAAGAAGAAAAGTGTGAGTTCTGGTGTCTGACAGCCACAGCGAGTGAGTACTCCGTTTGTTTTATCATGGCCTCATATTCCCTCTTTCTCCCAAACAGGCAACAGTCTGTGGCTACCCAATAAGCATCTTTTTCATCGTGGTCAATGAGTTCTGTGAGCGTTTCTCCTACTATGGCATGCGAGGTGAGTTTCGTTGTTCTGGATTTGATGCGACTTTTCCCATCATTCAGCAGCTCCAAGCTGGGGCAGTTTCCTTTTTGCCTTACTGTCAAAGCATATTTCTGTTAATCACGTCGCAGATGAAATTTATGCTAAAAAAAGAAAAAAAAATAGAAAATGAAATTATAGATGCTGGAGTAGTACTCAGTTTTGATCTAATGTCAAAGCAAAATTTGAAGCCTGCATGGGTGAACAGAAAAAATGATTTTTTTGAGTGAAACGCTTTAGTCACAAGCTAAATTTGGAAAAAAAAAAAAAATTAAATGTGGCATAATTTTATAATCTCAAAAGTAAACTTTGTCTGAAACAATCAAATAAATATCTGTGGTTTAAAAACATGACATTTTCCATTAAAATATGGGGACATATTGTGGTATAAATCTGTACCCAAGTAAATGCTCCAGGTTTTTTTTGTTTTTTTTAATTAATAAAATAAACATAACCTTGAAAAACTTCCATCCTTTTGCTTTCCCAAACTTGTCTTCCTGCCCTCCTGCTGCCTGCAGCCGTGCTGGTGTTGTACTTCAAGTACTTCCTGCAGTGGGACGATGACTTTGCCACCACCATCTACCACACCTTCGTGGCTCTCTGCTACCTGACTCCCATCCTGGGGGCCATCATTGCCGACTCCTGGCTCGGAAAATTCAAGTTAGTCTCATGATGACGAACAAACCTCTCAGTTCCTTATACTCTGAGTAAAAACACCTCAGAATCAGCTCTTAAATGTCATTCCTGTTTTTCTGACCCTTGCCTACGTCATCTCTCTGTGAACAGGACCATCGTTTACCTGTCCATCGTCTACGCGTTGGGACAGGTCGTCATGGCTGTGAGTGCGATCCATGACATCACAGACGCAAACAGGGATGGCATCCCTGACAACATGACCTTCCATATGTGAGTTGAACATGAACAGGCATGCATGAACTGGACATACGTTGGCAGATGGGTGTTGACGCTGCTCTTTATCCTCAGAGCTCTGTCCATGGTGGGCTTGCTGCTCATCGCTCTGGGAACTGGAGGCATTAAACCCTGCGTGGCCGCCTTCGGTGGAGACCAGTTTGAGGAACACCAGGTTTGTTGTCATCATTACAAAACATCGTCCTGCAGGTTGAACCTTTCCTCCACGTGCATACGCAGTAATTAGAAATACCTCCCCTTTTTTTTTTCTTTTTATCTCGTCAGCACTTTCTTGTATCTCTGTGTCCTTAGTGTTTGTTGTTTATTAACTAATAACCACAACTAAATATCTCTCTGTGACTTTATTGCACCGTTCAAGGTAAGAGGCAAAGATAAAAAAAAGCTGGATGAGCACCAGGTTTAGCATGTAAAAAAAAAAAGAAAAGAAGAAGCAACGTTTGACCAAAAATGACTCATTCAAATTGCCGTGTGTCCAACAGGAGAAGCAGAGGAGCACCTTCTTCTCCATCTTCTACCTGTCCATCAATGCAGGCAGTCTGCTGTCCACCGTCATCACCCCCATCCTCAGAGGCAGAGCTGCATACTTTATTTGAACACACATTCTCAAATAGCACATCCCTCTGGTGAAATGAAGGAAATGAATGCGTTTCTCTGTTATCTGTGCTGTTCAGCTCAGGACTGTGGGATTCACAGCCAGCAGAAGTGCTACCCGCTGGCCTTTGGCGTTCCTGCTGCTCTCATGGTGGTAGCTCTGAGTAAGGACCTTTATTCTAAACACAACAATCCAACCCAGACAATAAATCCCCTTTAAACCTGCTGGATCTCATACTGGAGAGATTCTTCTATGTACTTAGATATAATTACATGTTACAGATTATCCATTCACTTTATATCTGCTGTCTGTTTTGTCTAGTCGTGTTCATCGTTGGTAGTGGGATGTACAATAAGACTGCCCCACAAGGCAACATCATGGTGAAAGTCTGCAAATGCATCGGAGTAAGCAGCAGCTCCTCAAAAGATGATTTCTAAATGGACTCGACACACACGGCATGAACTTTGTAATTATGGTTCTTGTTCTCTGTAGTTCGCCATCTCGAACCGCTTCAGGCACCGTTCTTCTGCGTACCCCAAGAGAGGGCACTGGATGGACTGGGCGGAGGAGAAATATGACGTAAGCACAGAAAACTTGAGGCAAAGCAGACGTCGCGATTTAAGAATTCAAATAATTTGATCTGCTTCGCTGCAGAAACTCCTGATTGCCCAGGTGAAAATGGTGCTGAAGGTGCTGTTCCTGTACATCCCCCTGCCCATGTTCTGGGCTCTCTTCGACCAGCAGGTATGTCAACATCTGTGAGAGACCACCGACTGTACGTCTCTCAACATCAGACGGACTAAACGAGAACTTTGTCTGATCCACAGGGCTCCAGATGGACCCTCCAGGCGACCACCATGAACGGCAACTTTGCAAGTTTTTTTTTTTTTTTCCCAGTTTTCCCTTTCATGTTAACCTTTAAAAAAATCAAAAAATAAATAAATAAAAGAGAGAGGATGTTTATAAATGAGATTCTCTGTTTCTCTCTGCATCAGGGGCTGATGACGATCCAGCCGGACCAAATGCAGGTGAGACTCACGGTGACAGGAAGATGCCGCTGACACGACCCAATGGAACAGGAAGTATAACAGCGGTTTGTCCTCTTTCTCCACCAGACTGTCAACCCTATCCTGATCCTGATTCTTGTGCCGATCATGGACAGCATCATCTACCCTCTAATATCCAAGTGCAAACTAAATTTCACGTGAGTTTGGTCTTCCACTCATGAAGCTGCTTGGAGACAGTTTAAACATTAAAATGGACATGTTATGAAAAATAAATACATAATTTTATCCATCTTGGGAACTGCGATATCACATGTCAAAGCTTTAAGCAGAAACGTTTTTTTTTCCATTTTATTGGTCAAAGAGAGATAGTTTTGTCTTGTTAAAAGTTGAGCTACCACTAAAATAATTTTAGTTCCATTGTGTTGCTTTTAAACTCATGTGTGCATGTGATCTGCGTGTGGGTTCGCTCTGCAGTCCGCTGCGGAGGATGACTGTGGGGATGTTCCTCGCTGCCCTCGCTTTTGTATCTGCCGGCCTGGTCCAGATACAGATTGATGTAAGTGAAATCCATGAAGCGATGCTTCTGAAAGAAATCTCAAACCCAGGTTCACCTCTTCACCCACCATCCCTTCCTTCTTCCAGCGAACTCTACCCAAGTTCCCATCAAGCACTGAGGCACAAGTAAAGCTCATCAACATGGTTAATAGGACGCTGCACATCACAGCTGACGGCTATCCGGTTTCACTGGACGCCTTCACGGTACTTCAGAGAACACAGACCCTCAGTTTCAGGAGTTGCTGCTCACACGGCCACCATGTTCACGTGCAACGTTTTCTCTTCCAGGCCAGCGATGACTATCAGAGCTTCAGTGGAGATCTTGTTTTGGATGTGGGGAGCGGTGCTGTTTTTGTCAATTTAATACAGGGATCTCGACATACCATCGCCATCATTCAAGATGGAGCCGAACCCAGGACTTTAGAGGTGAACACAACAACCATAAAAGGCTGAGTTCAATCTGAAGGCAGTCACACATTCCATGATGTTAAAAGTTGTTTTTTTTCCCCCGTTTTTGCAGTTCAGTGACATCATTAAAAAGCCGGAGCAGGGTGCCAATGCCATCAGGCAAGTTTCCTTATACATTCTATTTTTGTACCTTTTTAAAGTGTATTGAAAACAAAATGTATTTTAGTTTCCATTTGCTTGAAATACAGTGTGTTAACTATTTAAAGCAGCTGTTTTCTCATCCGTCTCCTGCTGAACTCGTCCTCAGATTTTTCAATGGTTTGAACTCAAATTTGAACATCACTGTGGGTAACAATGACTTTGGGGACGTTACTGCCAACAATATGTCCACATATGTTGACGTGCCACAGGGGAAGTAAGTTCCTGCTCTTAATTTTTCTGCGTCACATTAAAGACAGTTGGAAGACAGTTCTCTGTTCTGATGGATGACTTTATCATGGCAGCGCTGCGTACCTGATCAGGAACGACGCCGGAGACGAGTGCGTGTTCAGCCAAAGTCTGGGCTTTGGCAGCTCTTACACCTTGCTCATCCCATCAACGTTCACATTTGGAGAAAATGTAACCCACTAATCCATTCTGAGTCACATCACAGATGGGATATAACACCTTCTGAAACACTTTTTAAAATAAAACACCTTTATGTGTACTGCAGTGCGAACAGAGCATTCGGGAAGTAAATGACATCGAGCCAAACTCCATGCATATGGCCTGGCAGATTCCTCAGTACTTCCTCATCACTGCTGGGGAGGTGGTCTTCTCCGTCACTGGCCTGGAGTTCTCCTATTCACAGGTATGCAAAATATGCCTTTCGTAAAGTGCAAACATACCAGAATCAGTTTGTATGTTATTAATGTCATGTTTTCTTCTTCTTCTTTTTCTGCTGTCCAGGCACCCAGCAACATGAAGTCAGTTCTGCAGGCAGGTTGGCTGTTAACTGTCGCTGTAGGAAACATCATCGTGCTCATCGTTGCAGAGGCGGCAACACTCGAAGATCAGGTGCGTAAATACCGTCCTGAACAACTTTAGAACAGTTCCTCTTAGTATAATAGGTTATAAACACTAGCCCGGTCCTCACCAGACTATTTGCACTTCATTTCATTCCTGTAACGAGTCTGATTACTCTTCATTGCCAAACGATTACTTCCTGGTGGACGGAGCGATTTTCTGAAGCTTAAAACCATTGGTGTACACTAAATCAATCACTAGTTTAGTGATGACGTATGCTACCACACCGGTCTCTACTTCCGCTGTAAACACAGTCCTCCATAATAAAGAATATTCAATTCAGGGCTACTACATCATTTCTATTCAAAAGATTAACTAAACACTCACCTTGTTGTGGCTTTAAGTTGATGATACAGGCTATCTTTTCCAAAACAGAACGAATATCCTTCGTAAATGCATGTCCGCCGCCATTCTGACTGAAGCAGCAGCTCTCTGTCACGCCCTTCTGTTCGTTGATTGGTCGTCGTTTTTTTTTTCTTGGGAGTAAAATTAGACTCACACGTGTCCCAATCCAGCAGCCGCATCCTTCGAAGGCCGCATTTGAAGGCCGATTACTTCACAGCGACGCGCCGAAGGCTGTCCCAAATCGAAGGGTCCTACAAATGCGGGCTTCTTTTCCCGGATTTGAAGGATGGGTCCAGTGTATCCTTCTCGGCCCGCCCTATCCCGAGATGCATTGCGGGTATACCGGAAAATTCTATTGTAGCCCGGGAACGG
>JBAMYA010000023.1:12943538-12951106 GCA_037176975.1 Arrhamphus sclerolepis | reverse complement strand
CTGGGACCAACGTGACAAAGGCTACCATCAGTAACACACTATGCTGCCAGGGACTCAAATCCTGCAGTGCCAGACGTCAGGTTTTTAATAAAAAAAATTTAAAAAACTGTCTTAAAACAATGACAGTCGGTGAATTTCAAGTATTTGCTCACTGATTGTCAAAATGCCTTGTTAAGAAGAGACTTGATCCATCCCATGTTAGCACATGACTCTTACTTGGCAATTGTGTAATCACTTTACTAAATAAGCAACTCTGAAAGCAGAAAGGATGTAGGTATGAAAGAAGTATAGCATATAGTGACAAAATGTATCAATCTGTCAAGCTTAATTTGTGATGACAATCTGATGTTGACAGTATGCATCATATTAGAGGCCTGGAAAGAAGAAGAAGTGCTTTACTAATGTGCTTCTGTCAATGGTCGCCATTTGTCTTTTGCTGAAGTGTTGGAAATCTTCAAAGCGTCGCATGACCTGTGTGGTTGAAACAGTGTACATAATTAGGAATGGCTTACATTAAGAAAAAGAAAAAAAAAAAGAATCTTTATTGATGCTTATTTGCAGTGTTTGATTTTACTTGCTATTGTACATACAGTTGAAATCATAAGTTTACATAGACTGCAAAAAAAAAGTTTCCTCATTTTCAGACAGAATTAGAAACTTTTTCTGCTTTAGGTCAGTTAGGATTGCTTCAAATATTTCTATTTGCTAAATGCCAGAATGATGAGAAAGAGATGGGGGTTGAGAATATTATTTTCCACAAAGTCAGAATTTGGACATACATTTCATTGGCTTTAAACTGTATGACTTGGATCAAATGTTTTTTGTTTTTTTTGTCAGTCAGGTTTGTAGAGTGTCTTGATCACACGTCTTTGCAGCTCTGCCCACAAATGTTCTACAGGACTGAGATCAGGGCTCTGTGATGGACTCTTCAAAATATTGACTTTGTCGTCCTTCCTGTGCGTTCACACCAAGAGCGGCTAAAGCTGTAAAATTGCCAGAAATCATTCGCTTTCAAAGGGCAGGAGCGACTAAAGCTACAAAAGCGACGGCCAATTTAAAGAAAAGTGTTTAACTTTATGCAAATTAGCTATGACACGGTTTGGCTGTAAAACACTGACCCACCAATCGCAATGTAGATGTTCTCCTCTTGTGGGGATCCAGTGAAACATCCTCTGAACAGCAGCAACAACATCTCAGACGTCCATATCAATGATACATAAGTGATAAGCACAAGTAGGGGGCTTATTCATATAAAATATTTTCCACCTAGAACGTTTGTTTTGAGCAGGAATGGTTTTAATTTGCTCGCAATACCACAAATTTAACCAACTGCATGTAACCATGCTTAAACAAAACAGGTCTTTGAAATTGTCATGAGCACAAACTGACAAGCCCAGAGATAAAATACATCTTTCCCTTCCATCCCTCGTCTTGTCAATTTGCAGATCAGTGAAAATGATTTACTTAACTAGGCTACAACGTGACGTGTAATTTAATTGATTATGTCCAGACCATCATATTTTGGTAGTAGAGGGTTTTCTGGGGAATCACACAGTAAGCTGCAATTTGCTGTCAAAGCACAAGGTAGCCATCAAGAAAAAGCAGCTCTGCTTCAAGCTCGGTTGACTGTAGACAACTTTGTGACTGTTTTGGCAGTATGTTTTGGGTTGTTGTCCATGTGGAAGACCCATTTGTACCAAGTTTTAACTTCCTGGCAGTTGTCTTAAGATGTTGCTTCAATACTTCAAGATAATTTCCGATTTTGCAGAAAGTAATAGTGGAAAAAAACTCAAAGTTTCTCCTTTTTTTTTTATAATTCTGGCATTCAGCAAATGGAAATATTTTTTGTAATCCTAGCTGACCTTCAACAGGAAAGGTTTAGTCTGATTTAATGTCAGACAGTGAAAGAAAAAAAAGGTCACGTGTCGTGTATGTAAACTTCTGGTTTCATCTGTTTTACATCATTATAATAGTGTGGACGGACAAAAAAAATAACAACAAACACGTACTTTTCTGAAAAGCTCCTGAATGTGATCCTGCTGTACAGCAGTGTTGAATTCAGCAGCGATGTACCGGATGAGGAAAGATCCACGTTGTGGACATCTGTATGACACCGTATCTGCAGATACAGAAAAAAGAAAAATGCATTGATTTTACAGCAGATTAATAACGTTTATCTCCAAAGTCATAAGTTCTGGAACATTAGCTAATGTTCTAACAATGATATCATAATAGAGTTGTTGTACTGACCAGGGGTGCAAGAGAGTAGAGAAATGAAGTCTTTCTCTTTGTGCACACATTTCAAGGCGTCCTCATCCCATCCTTCCTCAGCAACAGGTTGTGGAATATCATCGCTAACAAGCACAGACCCTCCCTGGTCTAGAAAAGTTTTTTATAAGTAAGAAATATAAAAGTGTAGAGGTATAAAAACATGCAGGTGAGAATCACCTCCTCTGCAGGCCTGGATGATGATGATCTTGGGTTTGTTCAGAAGTGCTGGACACTTGTCTGAGCCCAAGTGTTTATAAATGTTGTTGATGTGAAACTCATCTGGCATTTCATCACCGTATTTCCAGTTGACACCAAGAACTTTTCCCAGCTTCCCATGAGACATGATAACCATAATCACACTGTCTGTTTTCTCTAGATTCGGGTGTCGAGAGAAGTCCATGAAAGCCTTGTCAATCTCCTGTGAGAACAGAGTAACTCAGGCCATCAGTTACTTTTTCACTAAATTAAGCAAACAAGGACAGGACTGTAGGAATTACCTTTCCGGTGAGGTTTTTGTATTTCACCACCTCATATCCCAGACCTGAGAGCAGTGTCTCCATGTTTTTGTGGTCTTCCTCGGCTCCTTTCCTGTTCATTGCTGTGTCAGTAAACTCTATATTAGTGATCAGCAGGGCGAGGCGATGCCTGTGGGATTCTTTGGTCACAGTGTAAACCTGAAAGTCAAAACCAGGTGGGCAAGTTAGACCAAAAAACAAAAGGCATTTTCATTAAAGTAAAATTGTCATATAGAAAACATCAAGGTGAGATTAATTCAAGATTAACTTCTTGCTTTACTAACGTCTGGGTCATTTTGTTTGCTCTTCCAGAACTCTTCCACAGAGATGGGTTTTATTGAAGAACCTTGTGACGTGTTTACCTGTGCATCTGGAAACAACGATAGACACCATTAAGTTTCAAATATTTAAATATAGACTTGTAATTGAAAAACGAACAAAAAAAAATTATATTTTGCTATCTTTTTTTCTCCTTACTTGACTGCGCAGGCTGAACGCTGGACAGACCCAGCTCAGAGTAGAGGGTAGGATCCTTCTTCTGAATGCAAGCGATCATCTTCATGCTGGCTGTAGGACCTTTCCTCTTCACCGTGTCAATGAGTTCACGAGCCTTGTTGTTTTTTGTGGGATTCTCTTCAAGTATTGAGTCTTTCTCCCCATCGTTCAAGACACCATCTTCCAGAAGGCTGTCCAGCAGCTGGTTAAGCATTTCTTTGGACACCTTCTCCACAAACGAAGTCCTCACAGACTGAAGCTCCTTGTCTAGAATTGGGAATATAGAGATATGCATTTTATAAACACTGGCTATGGCAAATTATTACAGATATTTCAAAAAATTGTTTTAATGGGAAAATAATTTCTCTGCTGTATTTCTTTCTTTGTTTCTGTATTTCTTTCTCATCACTGTGGTGTGGGGTTCATGAAGCCTCCTGTATATTATACATCCAAATGCATCATATCCACCCATTAACCATTAACTCATTAATCATTTAGAGGAACTAAATGAATGCAGTCAGTGTTGATCCTTCCTGTCTGTGAGCTGTTCAGTTTCTTTTAAACTCCTCCCCCTTCACACTACAGAAAACTCCAACTTATTCTGCTTGAAACAACTGATCACAAATGTACGAACCAACAAAATATATACAGTTCTGCAGAAAATAAGTGATGAAATATGTCGATGAGAAACCTTTATTGGAAGAACTGCGTCCTTTCTGGTATCCCACTTCATCATCTTTATGTTTAGATTAACGGGAGCAGCCTCATGTCCGGGTGGTGGTGACACGTATCGCATTTATTCTATTTACCACAAATGATCATCATATAATTTTGAAAACCCTAAAAAAGCGGCATTCAACCATTAAATGCACATTTTCGAAACAAAGGAGACTATTACAAACACACGAACTGAGCGGGACTCCTCGTCCTCAAAGTGAAAGTAAGAACGAGCTGCACGTCCATGAAGTAGCTTTAAGACTTCACTTTTCCATCTAATCTCAGAATGAAAGACTTCGATCCTGCTTTCCTCCTTCTCCTCACTGCTACTCACTAACAAAGACCAGTTGCACGGTATTAGAGGCGTTATTTTTTTTAGCACTTTTGATTTATTTAGGACAGCAAATACCATCAGCTGTAACTGGTGCGAGTCTCTTACCTGCCATTCCTCAAATCCAGATGCGCTGAACTCTTCAAACTGCAACTTCACCACCTCCTTTTAACATCCAAGGGGGTGTGTTTCACCGCTGCTTTCCTGTCTTGAACCTATAAGCTGTTTTATGAACTTATTAATTACGCCCATGGAAAAAAACAACAACATCCGGCTGCTTTTCCTGAGGTGGTGGCAAAGGACTCGCTGTTGACAGCAGTCTAGTCAACCAGACATGCAGACAGTGACGCAATCAGGTCTGATGTTGAAAGTACTTGTTTCTGTTCATATTTCTTTGAAGTGGAGGCTGCAGCAGGAAGAAGGGAAGTTCAGCAGTCTGTGAAGTCTGTAGGTTCATGCAGTCTACAGAAGAGCCAGCCAGTCATTCAATTTACATTTTTTAAATCTAAAGACTAATGGAAATTTTAAAAATAGTAATACACACACAGACTTTTTTGGCAATGGTCTCTTGCAACTAAAGTGCATATGGGTTTTGAACTCTTGAGGTTAAAACTGCTATATGCTATCAGTATTATTCTAAAAGATTACATGTATGGTGAGTAACTACTTTCACTATGACTCACCGGTTCTTCATTTCTTTTCTTGCTGTCAACCTCCAATGTCAAACACTGACTGAGGTCAGTAAGTTTCAAAAGTCCAACCTCCCCTTCTTGCACACCTGCTTAGGAGGCCACACCTTCAAAGCACACTATGTACTGTATGGGCACTGAAGAAAACTATTTGTCAGCAAGTCAACATCCATCCATCCATCCATTATCTATACCCGCAATTTCCCGTGCAGGGTCACGGGGGTCTGCTGGAGCCTATCCCACCTCACTTCGGGCTAAAGGCAGGGGTACACCCTGGACAGGTCGCCAGTCCATCGCAGAGCAAGTCAACAGTCCAATGATTTTGCCAGGGCTTCTCACAATGATTGGATGGTGCTTTTGGAAACCTGTTTCCACAGGAGGTTGATATTTTTGGTTTGGATGTGAGAACATCTAATAGTTTGTAGGGAATGTAGCAGAAAATGCTGCAGAAAAAGATCTCCTACCCCTTTAACAGTAACCGGTTGAATTTTCATGGAAGCATCCATCCTGATGAAGCCTAGGGATTAGACTTACACAGGCTATATGTAGTTTTCTCTGTTGATACAATTAGCTACAAAATGTTAGCAATGACCCAGTCATCTGTAACCCCGCAGTAACCCCCACAGCTCTGGGACGGGATCCAGCAGGCCTCTGTGTGTTTGTTGAGTCCCATATTGGCCTCACGTAACTTTTCATGAAAATGAAATAGACCATAATTCATCTTGACTGCAAAACTGACTTCTTATAAACTCTAAAGTTGCGTAACTTGTACAATCATTGTGATCTCAAAATTACTAAGTCGATTATTTAATAAATAACTGAGTGCCTTTGGAAATCACCATGAGGAAGTAACTTCATCTTCATTTTATTGGAAGAATTACATTTACTTTAGTGAAAAAGGACAGACCAACATCACATTTTAAAAGTTTATTATCTGGAAAAATACAAGATAAAAAAATGAAACCCTGCTTTAACCCCACATCTCAGATGAAAATATAAAGTTACTGTAAGTTCTTAGAGCTGAATTACATTGAACTGCCACATTTGCAACATTAGGTGATATGTGTGCATGTTTATGTGTGCATCACTGATCTAAATAACATCTCATAATGAAAATGAACTTTTGATTACATGGGTCAGTTAAAACAGCAGACAGTTTTACTATGTTATGATCATACAGAGCCTTATATTTTAAAAAATGTCAAACTATCAACTGGTCAATGCAATTCAGTTTACCTTTATTTTGAAAGTGCCAATTCACACCAAAAGTCAAGTAAAGGTACTTTACATGGAAGATAAGTTCAAGTACTCAGATACTTCGTTGTTATTCATTTAATGTAATTCATTCCAATAGTCATGATTCAAAATCATATAATTCAAATTCATTTAAAAAAAAAAAAAAAATGTGTAATTCTTTACTGGTAGTAACCCATATCTAGAAGTGTATGGGTAAAGTTTTCTATCTGTGGAATGAAAATCACAGCAATACTGGCGATCCAATATGTGGACAGTCTGTTATGACAACATAATATTGCTTTAATAATTGTATAAATGAATCACCAGCATCTTAGTTGATTTTCTTCTGTTCACGAGGACTTTGTAAGTCACACTTCTCTCTTCCTTCTGTGTCGTTGAGGCTAGAAAAAAGAAAGATCAGTCAAAGACAAGACACAGACATCAGATTCCTGTTCCAAATTCTTACTTTCCATGTGCTTCAGAATCATATGATGTACCGATTCTCTTAAAGCTGTTACATTTTCTTTCTTCGTACCGTACATCTATGTTGCTGCTCTCTCTAGAGATGCCAGTCTTTACAAAAACCATTGACACTTGAGGTTTTGCTCTTGTAGTCACTACCCATATTTAGTTTAAAATCTTATAACAGTTTAAGTGAACTTTGCTATGCTGCACAGATGTCGCTAGAGAAATTACAATAATGTCCTTTTTGGTTTTGGGATTCATCAACTATATGACAGAATTTGAACAATCAGGCTTGAAAAACACTCAAATGCAAGTTTGTACTGACCAAATGTGGCAGCTGCACTGTAGTATTTTGGCTGGTTAAATATTTTGGGTCATTGCATGGAAAAGTGAGGGGTCTCTCCTCTGGATGTGAGACATCATCTTCTTGCAGGCCAGTTCTCCTTTTCTTCTCACTGCATCAATGAGACTGCGTGCTTTGTCCGCCCGTGTCTTGTTTTCCTCCAGTATCGAGTCTTTCTCCCCATCATTCAAGACATTGTCCTCTAAAAGGTCATCCAGGAGCTGATTTATCACTTCTTTGGATGCTTTTTCCACAAACACAGTCCTCCCATTGATAAGCTCCTGATCTAGGTGAAAGGATGTGAAATAGAGAAATTTAGAAGACTCGAGAGAAGAAAAAGCATTTTACAGCTTTTGTACAATTTTACTCCTCAACCACCTGAGAGGACATGAGTGTGGGAAGATGGAACAAGTCAGATTTTGGGGGTCATAGCTGGTTTAAGTTTGTAAAAAATAAAATGAAAGTGAAACAAGTTTTAGAACACCTCAGTTGTTACAGATTTGTTG
>JBAMYA010000023.1:12933538-12938538 GCA_037176975.1 Arrhamphus sclerolepis | reverse complement strand
TGACTCCTGGTTTGCAGGCTTTCAGTGCATCAATGAGGCAAAGCACCCCAAGCCACCCCCCCCCCCTCCATGCTTTCTATCAGCTATCCCATCTCCCCCCTGCCCTCTTTCATTATCGCTCCATTTCTCAGTTCATCTCCCAGCACTCAAACATGTGATGTGTCGCTTCTCTATCTTTCTCCAACTCTGCACATATCTTCTCTCATGTTTTCATCTCATAATTGTATTCCACCTTATCATCTTCATGTGTCATCCCTCTATTTTTTTCATCCCTTTCTCTTTATTAGCTGTATTGAAGCTTCCACCTGGGGGCAAAGCTGTGGTCTGCTTGGATGTAGTGGAAGTACAGCTTCCAACTCTGTACATCGCTTACTCTGATTCAGAGAGCCGATTTGTCCTATCGTTGGCAGTAAAGCGGCTTTGTGTCGCCCTAACGAGATCAAAGCTCATTTAGGAGAGGGCATTAACCAGACTGATCGCTATAAAGGGCCAGAGAAAAGGGAGGGGTGGGCAGGCAAAGGAGTGGTTGCTACGAATGAACAGTTCAGACATAGGTTATTACCAGCAGTGGACAGTTTTAGTTTCATAATGTTCAACGCAAGCAGGAATCATTACATTTAACCCTTTTTATTTCAATAGTGAGGTCAAATGTCAATTTTCCAAAAAAAAATATTGTCACATTTTAGCCATAGAAAACAAATATTGAAGGAGAGATTACACTTTTTTGTTTGTTTTTGAGAGAGAGAGAGAGACGTTCTACTTTTGATTAAAATATGTGGATTACTAAACATGAAACAAGTTTGATTATCCTGTGCAGTGAAACAGTTTTAAGGCTTAAATTATTTTAGACCTGTTTTGGTAGTCACAGATTCTTCAAAAAATATTTTTTTCTTCTTTTTAAGCCTTAAAATTTGAATATCAGGGTTATCACTGTTGGTAAAATAAAATCCAATAGATTACCTGTTTGAGGAAAATATTTTTTTAAAATAATACAGTTGGATTTATTACTGTCTTTTCTTATTACTATGCAGTCAGGCAGGTTATAATAATATTGATCATAAAAATATAAATTATAAATAAATAAACAAACAGAAATAATCATACAAAAATATGAGAAGCCCTATAAAAAGGCAGTAAGAATTTATTGAAACATTGAAATAAAAGGAAAGTGGGTTATTGACAATTACCTTTCTAAGATCTTTAAAAGGCATGACTTTTAACATATTCTGCCTTTGATTGAAGTATCATGTCCAATTTGATTATACGCGGTGCAATAGTTAAGGCTCTTTCAGACTAAATGAATTTAGGCTTCATTTGCCAGTTGCAGAGCTCACCGGCGCATTAGGGGCAAATTGGCAGGAGGTCGGAAGGTGGGACGAGATGCTTGTGAGTGAATAACTTAGAAACAAGTCAAGTATCTGGCACTGTCAGGGGAATACGTATTTGAGCTACCTCCAATGGGCAAGAGTAAGGCAAAGTTAGGTCACTGTGAGAGGGAAATCCCCAAGATGAAACCTGCAAAGCAAGGGAAGACGCTTGACCATAACACAGTCCAGACAGCAACTGCTTTCCTTGTTAAAATAGAGTGTGTTTTTTTTATTCACCTCACACAGACACTGTTTGGCTGCTCATCAATTCCAACTTGGACTGTTTTTCCTGCCTTGGTCCATTTTTAAATAATCAGGTTTGGTTTGCGTGTGGTTATGCTTCAATTCCTGTGTGCTTTTTTTGTTGACAAACGTGTCAGAGTTTCAGATCCTGTCCCTCCATCTGCAATCAATCAGATTAGACAGCGAGTCCCGTAATCTGAACAGAACAGCATTTGGTCAAATGAAAATCTGTGGTAGTCTGTAACCAGCGTGAACCAAAGTAGAAGGCTGTCTTTGAGTTGTGACTCAGGCACCATTCTCCTCCTTGGTGCTTAAAAAAAAAAGTCTGTGCTGCCGACACAGATTTAATAATGTGGAACATGTCGCATTTGTCTGTGATGTTGTTCTTCTGCATTTCAGTTATTAAATTGCGTCTTCTCTGCTGTGTCATTAGCAGGGGTGTGTATTGGTGAGGACCTCACGATACGATACATATCCTGATACATGTGTCACGATACGATAATATTACGATACGATACCATACACGTGTTGCGACACAATATCAGAAATGCCCCCACCTATCAAGGCACCAGGAAGCTATACTGCAACATCTACAGGGGGTTATATTTGTTTTGGCTGATGTTCACAAACTATTTAAACCAGGTTTGTTTTTTTTATTTTATTTTATTAACCCTTCAAAGTCTGTTAATAACAGTCCACCTGGTCCTTTTTCTTATTTTGCCCATTTTTTCAAGATAACTTAAGCTTTCAAAATATATTAAGAGACTATAATTTTACATGTTGTACATGCATTAATCTGTGTGAAATAACAAAAGGGAAAAAAAACAACTATTTGAATCTTCAGCAACATAGGTGAACAGGTCTAAAGGTTTGCCTCGACATTTTTTTCCTCCGCTATGTACAGTACTGATAATACTATTCATAAACGGTTGCAGAGTTACGGTAATTCTAAGAATGCATGTCATTTTCTGTTGCTGGCGACAGTATCCATTTTTAATTGATATTTGGAGTCAGAAAACGATGTATATCGTAAAAATAGGTATCACGATATACCGCCATATCGATATTTTATCACACTCCTAGTCATTAGTGGAGCAACACATGTACTGACAAAGATATAGTAGTCGATACCCTCTACTGCCAAGAATACTTGGAAATTAAAGGAACAGGAAAATATGGTAAAAATTTTAGTAAAATAACCAACTACTTGAATTACAAAAGGATTGCGTAATGCGAATATGTCCTTGAAAACTTGTCTGACTCCTCTGGCTTACCAACACTGTTGGAATATCATCTCAACAATCATCTTGTTTACAGATAAGAAATAGAGAATGTTAATTTGCCTATGTATATATATATATATACATATATGTATTAATCTTTGTTACAATAAAACATTGATATAGAGTTCATCCGTGTACTGTTTTAGAAAAAAGAAGTAAAATTCCAGAGAACTATAGAGCGCTGTGTGTTGTGGAGCAGGCTGCATGGTCGGTTAGTATTTGTGTTGTGTTTTTGTGTAACAGACGGTCATACACACTCCTGGCTGATTTCACATTGGGCTTCCTGTCGCTGTTTAATGATTGCTGTTAAACTTTGAGCCACAGCTCATTGTAGTCACCCTTGACTTTTGAACCAGCAGCGATAAGTTAACAATTCCCCAGACAAAGTTGCCCAACTCTCTGTGCTTCTCTCCCCTTGTTTCTTTTTTTCAGTTCACTATGCTTTATTGGACACCAGTGCAATAATTGTTTGCCATAGCTAAAATTAATAATTAGATTGGCTTAAAAGAAAAAAAAAAGAAAAAAGAAGGGCACCATTCACAAGAAGATGGAAACGGATTCAAGTTCTCACTCTGTTCTCTTTCAATAGTCTCATTAAATAACACTGGATTCAGCTTCTCAACATGTCACTTGCATGCAAACCCTCCCTTTATGGCCATCATGTCACTGCTCCCCCCACCCTGCATGTCTCCTCCCCAAGGCTGCCCCCAAACTGTCACATGTGTTCCCATCTCCACCCACACACACAGCGAAATGTCAATTCGGTGTTTCCCTTACACGGGGTCATCTCTGATACACCACCAGTGTTATAGCAGTCTGAATGTTTTTGAATAATTCATTTTCAGTTATGAAATATCCCTGAATGTGTATTCTCTTTAAGGTGACTCAGTCTTACTGTTGGACGGTGCTTTCAGAAATATCAATCTTATTTCCTGCTACAACATTTTTTTTTTTAATTTAAAAGGTAAATACAAGTTTATAAAATATAATTTCAATAAAAACATTTAAAAAGAAACATTACCAGTTTGCTCTAAAGTGCTGTTGGGATCTTTTGTTAGCAGTGGTTTCAAGCAGCTCTCGTATATTGATTTATTGGTGTTCTTCACTTTTCCATGTTCACTTACCGAAATCCAGAATATTTTACGAACAGCACTCCTGCTGCTTTTCTTGATCCATAAAATCTGATCGTGATGGCCGCTGAACCTGCTATCTAAACAGCAATAAAATGCAATTCGGCTTCAGTGAATGAGATAAGTGATGAGAAGAAGTCAGCAGCAGTTGGCGGAGGCAGACAACTCCTGAAAAAAGTACTCTGCTCAGAGTCCGTTAAAAAATAGTGGCGTCTGATAATTGGGTCTTTTCCAGATCTTAATCCAGATTTTTTTTTTTTGCCTTTTTAGCATAATGTATAACAATGTTGCAAAAAAGGTTTTTGCTCCGCCAACCTGAAATGATTCGATCTGACAGTGAAACTGTGAATATGTGCAGCATATTGATGTAGTTTATTGACCAAAACAAAAACAAGTGTCCATAGGAAATAACTTTACTCCAAATAAAACTTTCAAATCCTGTAAAATAATACAATGTGATTGGTGATATAAGCAGAGGCAATTGCCATAATTTTTAATCACCCATTTGTATTTGTATCAAGATGTACTAATGCACATTTTACTCACAATTAAATACGCTTGTCTACTGAATGTAACTTTTACAGCAGATTTCATAGGGAGACCACACAGTTGGTTGTGAAAAGGCCAAAAAGCTACAAGCTTTTACAGTCTGATAACTAAATTTTGAAAATTTTCAATTGAAAACGCCCTTTTTAAAACATCTTTTACTAAACTGTAGATGCATCTCTTCAGTTGGCTCTCTCCTTTTATTATTGGTGTTGTTCTGTCCTGGTAATTCCAAGCACATATTCCACCATCCAGGCCAGAAAATAAGCTTTTGTCAGTGCTGCAGTCAGGTTTTTGTCCATCTAATGAGGATGGTATTTTCCTGCGTTCAACACTAAGGGAGCTAGTCTGATGATCAGTTTACAAATGTAAAGTTGTTACATTTAGTTGTTACCACACTTGGCACTTCCAGTCCTAATCTAATTTAATAT
>JBAMYA010000023.1:12871503-12933438 GCA_037176975.1 Arrhamphus sclerolepis | reverse complement strand
AATCTAATTTAATATAATCCTTCTTGTGCTTTGGGCTTATACCATTACCATATGTGCGACACAGAACCTGGAAGTGGTCAAAAATTACATTCTGGCCATTATAAGAGCTTGGGTTTTAACTGAATCCTGATTTTAATTTCTGAACATACAGTAATTAAATAGATTTAATGCTGTCCAAATAAATATATCTAAATAGTACCACACAATAAGTTTTACACATTACAGTTCTTAACGGGTTATACAAGCAAGAATACATTTGGGGGAGGAGTACGGCAGGCCATGTGTGGTATATAGAATAGGGTTCACACCTACGATGGAGCTTTGACACAGATTTGTAAATCAGCCTTTAGTGATTGTTGCAGCACGGGATCAGGTGTTTACACGTTGTAGGGTGTAATGTATTTATAATTGTCTTAATTTTCTTGGATTTTGTTTTATTAAAGCGAGGGGTAAATATTTGTTTGTCAAATCATGAACTGGACACTTACCCAGCAAGCAGGCACATGCAACACAAACGGTGGAGCAAAGGTGAATACTGGTGGCTCTATGCAGATGTCTTGAGGGATCGGATGTCATTAGCAACTCATACACCTAGTAGAGTAAAGACATTCATCTATGAGATTATCCTGCAGTTGCATCCTTTGCTACTGCCAGGTTGGGGAAGAAATAACTGCGCAATCAGATGTGTCTTAGCAGACTAAACTGAATACAAAGCTGCACTTTCATATGAAGTTGGAGCAGTGGCCTCAGTTGCACTGTTTGACATGTTGTGTCCTCTGCATCTATCATTTTCAGCCTCATCATTTAGCTTTGCCGTGCCTTTCGGATGTTGACACATCAATCTCTTCACTCTGTCACCTGCCTTCTTCCACCTGGCCTGTTGTGTTAATCGACTCTACTTGAGTTTGCTGTCACTTATGTGAGCCTCTCAGTTTGTACGATTTATCACCACTTTTATTCTCTTCTTCGCTGTTGTGTTGTTGACTTCATACAGTTTTGAGATTGTTGCCGATATTGAGCCAAAGACTGTCTTAACAGCAGCATCTGGATGGTTTTCCGTGTATCAGCTTTGACTTTAAGGTCAACATTTTGCCTAGTATTAAATGTTGAGTGTCCAGCATATTAAACCTAAATACAGCAGTAAGCTTTAATTATTCATGTAAAAATATAACAAGGTAATAACATCCTGGTCTAATGTTTGTATGAAAATCACTTTTAGCTGCATAACTTATTGTGTCTCTTCCTCTGCTGTGGATTAAAGGCACTTAAGTGAAAACTTACTGCATCCAAATGCTTTTCTCGAAGTGCCTCATTTCTAAAGATCCTAGCAGCCATGCTTGGATGCTGTGCAAACATTTTTCTTTTAACCTAAATATGAATTCAGAAGTATCTGACCTTGCATTTAAGGTCACAGGCTAATTTTCTCAGTTGGAAGAAAATAATGAAGAGCTTTGCTTGACTGAGACATGCTCCTATGATGTCATCTCTTTAGGTGTTAGTTGGAGATGGTCTTTTCTACTTCTTTGTATTATAATAAAATCAAACAAGTCTGATGTTATTACAAGTCTTTAGTCTTGTCTTTTTTTTGTGTGCTTCATTAAACAAATTAATGTTAAAGAAGACCGTAGCTGGTTCATAAAGGAAGTCGTTTAGGTCGTCTAGTTTGCTAAACCTGGAAGATCAACCACAGTTTCAACTTTTTCAATTTTTTTTTTAATCTCACATATATTCCAGTGTTCATTGCCATAAATCACTCTTCTTTGTGTATTCATACTGTTTTCAGATTATGTTGATTGTAATTATTCAGCTGAGTTGTGTGTATATATATATATATATTTATTTTATTATATTACAATCATGTGATCTGATACCATAAAGCCCAGTGTTGGCAGAATCCCCCTCCTCAGGCTGTTGTGTTGAGGACCACTGGATGCCTGCAGCGGCCTGCTTAATTACCCCATCCTCCCCCTGCCACCCTCACCATCTGTTGACCTCATGTCATTTTGCCTTCCTTCACCACTGCTGTGCCTTTTTTTTTTCCCCCCTCCACTCCTACCCATTTGCTCCAGTAACTCCCCAACTTCTTTCCCTCTCCTAAAATAGCAGGTTGGAGAGGGAGAAAATAAACAAGAGATACACCCTTTGGTTTTGCCCTCTGTGGAGTCAGACACGGGGACAGGGAGAGGGGGAGGAAGTTTATAAGAGTGTGACTAGTTTTCTTTGCGTTTGCTGATCCCCGCCGGTGCAGTCTAAAGTCTCACAGTCAGCCAGCCGGCGCCTTCAAAGGCTCCACCCCGCTCTCAAACTATATAGAATTAAGTTAATGGAAACTTTGAAACGTGCAACATGAGAACACAACTTTAATTTTGCACAGGCTCTGCGTCAAATGCAGCACATGCTTTTCACCTATTTATTTAAAACGATATGTGTATTTTATGAGCTTTTAAAAAACATGTAGATGTGTTTAAGTGCTTAAAAGCAAAAAGAGGGGACGTATATATATATATGCCTCTGTTTTTGAGTAGGTATGAGTAAACGTGGCTTTAAGAACCAGGGACCAAGTTCAGACCCCCAATCCCTTCCCCCACCCCTTAAGAAAATATAAATCACATGGCATTCTTCACTTATGACTCATTGTCTCCATTTTGATTTTTTTCCTCTTTATTATTTCTCTGCCCTTTCTTTGCTTTGGCCGTCTTTTTACCCACATTCCTCCTCCTCCTGCTGCGTGCGTCTGTCTCTGCTCTTATTTTCATCTCGTTCTTTCTTTCTCGTTTCTCTTCCATCTCTCTTTCCAGCTCCCTCCCTCCTCTCCTGCCGACAGATTGGTTCCAGATGTTGTTAAACTTCCCCCTCTCTCCCTCCTTGTGTTCGTCTCTGTAAACTCTTCCTTCTTTCTTTTTTCCACTCTGTTCACTGTAGAAGCAACTGTGACTCTACAATTTGATGGGCTGGAATAATTTTGGTTTACATTTCGCTGGCGTTCCAGTTTTCCTTCGCAGTTCACATTGGTGATCCAGCGCATACACCTTTTCTTTGACTGTGAAAAACAAATTCTCCACATTTTAGCCTCCTGGAATTTTATGAATCAAGTTGTAATGAATATTACACAAATACAGAGCAAGTATTTCTTATTTTTGGCACATTTTATTGATATTATCAGCTCAGTGTGTTTGAAATGTACTGCACTGTTTGTAGCACTCGCCATGCTTTTCTTTTTATTCATGATAGGATGACTTTTCTCATCCCTGCTGACCTTGCTCAAGGCTTTGTAGACTTGAAATGTAACTTTGAAGAGCACCCTTATACTGCATTTCCATCTGTGCTGTGTTGAGCACCAACAGCTTTCTCCACTTATTCCTCTGCTCAATATAAGCCTGTCCGCTCGCCTGTAAATGTGGCGCACCAAGGAGAGCATTCCCCCTGGGGACCAGGCAAGAGGGGGAAATTGGTTCCAGATGAAACAGGAAGTGGAGAGAGGAGACAAAGAAAGGACTGTTTCAGGCGGGGGGGACGGGCCCCGAGTCTGGACGTACAAGCACCCAGAGTCAGTTTAGTGCTCATACATCAAAAGAAAATAGTTTTTCCCCCCTGTTTTCCCTATTATTTACATTTGGCCCCCATTCCGTATCTTAAGGGTCATCCACACCCAGTACAATAACAGCATGAGCATGCTTGGTGCTGAGCAGTAACGCTCTGTAAACAAAGATGGTAAACAGTGATTCTCTAAGTATTTAATAGAACTTGCTACTCTGTTTTCAGAGTTATTGTCTTTTAAGGACAGATTTTAGCTTCACTTTGTTCATATTTTTGGCATTTAGAAAAAAAACAACAACAAATAATCATCAGTACAGTTGTAGGTCATGTGATGTTTTTCTTAATTGTAGTTTTTAGATTTGTCTTTAATTCAGCGCTCAGGAAATGGTACCCTAAAGCTAAGATGGAGGTGTAATGATCCATCACTCTACACTGATAAATCAATTTAATGATAAACGATATATTATTGATTACAAAATGAAAATATTGATATGAACTGGCCTCTTGTAATTGTTTTTAATCAATATTTATTTAAATAGTTTATAAATTATAAAATAGATATGAATAAATATTAAGGAAATGAAAAACATATAAATATATATCTTTATTTATTTAACTTTCTTGTTGAACCCACTAATAAAACATATGAAATGTTTTAGTTTCTCACTGTGAGTCGATATGAAGGGATACGATTTTGTTCAGCTGTCTTGTATGGATCTTTTGCTCCCGTATCAAGGTGAAATCGTATCGTGGTGGTCTTTGTAATGTCAGCAAACATCAAACAGTATTCCAATTAATCCATGTAATATTATTATGATGAAGATTACACCTGTAAGCGGAAACCAGGTGATTTCAGAGCAAGCAACATCAATTCGCTCATGCAAATGGTGAAAGGCACAGCGTATTATTATTAGTTTGGTGCAATGTTTTGATTGCCTATCAGTTTTTATCTTTAATCAGCTAGCTCTGAAAGCTATCCTGATGACATCATGTGTTATAGTTGTCAATAAACCTATGGTGTGGACTCCATCATCCATGTTAATTGGAACAAGCATTGCAACTATTTGTTTGCAGTCATTGTTCTTGGTGTGGACAGCACTTTAATCTCATTTCACCTAAAACTTCCTTCAATCCCACAATTCCCTGACATATTCCTCTTTTTCTTTTCTTTGGTCCATCCATCATGAGCACATCTGCTTTTTGTCTCAGCTCTCTAATCTCCAAGCCTCCGTATCATAAAGAGTTGGCCTACGCAATCTAGAGCTTGTGGGTTATAATCTGTTTGATTGGCTGGGTGAATGCTATTAGGAAGTGATTCCCACAGCATGCTGCTTGAGGTCAAGGCTAGGAGGTTAACTCTGTTGACACCCTTCAGAAGGGTGCATTGCTGCAGCATTACACAACCCACATGAAAGCTGTTTGCTGAATGGAGGAGTTGATTTAGTCAACACATGGATTTGAATTTTTTCCCGATTAAATGTCATTAAAACATCAGCAGTTCTCAAGACTGCAAACTCATCCTCGTCCGTCAACATACACTCATGCGCAGATTTCTTTTTGTTAGCCTTTCAGACTTTCCCTCTAATCCTAATCCTCTCCTTTCTCCCTTCTTGCTCAGTGAGATTCATGCCTCAGCTCCTTATCAAGAGCAGAGGCATGAATCTCACTAGGCGGTCATGTTTTCTCTGCATGGTATGCCAGCAGGCAAGACCACGCCAGAGTCATCTCTCCCACTGCTGTCAAAATATCATCGTTTAGTTAACTTTCCATTGTTCCATTCCTCCTCCTGCCCCCCGCCTTTGTCTCTCTGGTCCTCCCCCTCCTCCTCACCTACTGTAGCGCTGCTGCAAACAATGGCTCCTCTTGCGTTGGCAAAAAGTGGCAGCGGGAAGAAAATAATAGTTGCAGAGAAGAGAGTGAATGAGACAGAAATAATCTAATTAAAAGTAATCACAGAGCAATTAACTTCAGCAGTTGGTAGGGGGGGGGCGCTAGTGGATTTAGAAAGTTTGGTAATCTGAATTTATGGGTCACCAGTCATGGAATCTGAACAGACTGTTAACATAATTCACTCCTCAGCCCTTTTCCTTCGGGGTCTTTTATCCTCTTATGAACTCTGCTCAGTGAACGGGCAATATTGTTTTTGTCAACTTTGGAATAATTGGAGTCGGTAGCATCATTTAATACATGGCCATTTTTATAAGATACAGAGAAAATTGACTCAATCTGTTAATTTGTTATAGACCGAGTCAAATTAATGTAATTTCTGTGTCTTCACAAACCCATCTCATTGTGTTTAGAAAACATAAGCGAGACTAGAATTTGATACAACACACTCAAGCGCTGGCAGAGAGCCATGCTTGCCAATTTGTTACATCATCCTTCCACAGTCAGGATACTAATCATTGCAGTTTTGCAACAGGAATCACATGGGGAATAGTGTGTGGTCATCATTGTCATATTTTCCTCTTCATAATGCACTGATCCACTTTTTTCAGCACTGATCCAATTCTGTTATTAGTGTTTCTGACATTTGAAGCATCTTTATTATTATCCATCTGTTGTCTGTACTTGCTTATTCCTACTCAGTCATATCCATATTTTCTCTAACAGATCTGGTCTGCAGCTAAAGCTGTCAAGCAATCTTCATATTCTGTCTTTGTGACTACCGCTATGAGTCGTGCACACTTGAGGCCTGTCTTTTATTTTCTGAAATCACCAAGGACGTATGCAGAAAGATGCCACTTTGAAGGCTGCATACACTTATCCAAAATTCCCCTCCTGCTCCAATAGTACTTGCACACATATGTAAATGATCCAAGATCCTCCTGAGCCCATGTGACTATATTGATCACGCTGGCACAACAGTTTCTCATGCAGTGCCGCCTGAGGGCTCAAAGATCATGTGCACCCAACAGTGGTTTCTGTCCCAGAAATTTACACACTGAGATTTCTCCAAATGCCCTGAAAGTTCTTTGACAGTATTTCACAGCATAGATTTTGAAAGTTCTTTGCAGTCGTGCATTGAGAGTTGTTTTTTGTTTTGTTTGTTTGTTTGTTTGTTTGTTTGTTTTTCCCCATTCCTCTTTTGACGGATGATTTTTCAGCAGAGTTTGGGACAAATAGGAGATCTACTCACCATCCTTGTTTGCAAGGACTCTTATACCCAGTAGTGACACATTCAGAGTCAATAATAATCTTTTGGCTTTAGAATCTTCCATAAATGTGTTACTTCTATTTTCTCTAAACCTTTTTCATCACTGTCTCTACTTTAGAGTGTTGTTGGTATCAAATTGTATATTTCTTTGTTACATTTTCTTTACACAATATAATTGATCATTTGAAAATCATTTCTGATGTGCCTGTGTCTACTTTTGTCTTTAAGAAAAATCAGAAAAAATCACATGCTTTAGGTATTATGTTCTGTAGTCGATTTGAATACAACTCTAGTTTTATTTGCATAATTATTATTTATTTATATATTATTATTATTATACAAGTTTCCACTGTCATGTTGCTTTCACTTATTTTCAAAAGCCCAGCCATTTGCACGGCTCTCATCCATCCTGTTGTCTCTTGCAGAACAATGAGCCTTTAAACCCAGGTTTCCATGGATACCCACCTCACAGTCAGGTAAGAGATTAGTGTTTCACTTGCAAATCTCTGTAACAATAGATTAGAAAATAATGTGCAACAGAATCCTTGACTCACTTGACAGTTGTTGGTTTTCGGTCATCTGGCTGCTCTGAACAGCTGCAAAAGCTGGAGCAGACTCTGAAGTCCAGATAAGGAAATGCTGTCTGTTCCTAGGATGTAATAGATGTTTGAAAAACAAAAATGGCGTTGCATAAAGAATACTATTGCTTTTGATAGTCTGGTTTATATCGAGTACAAATTATATACGTGCTTTTAGAAAACTAACCTTGGCTGAGTTGTTCTCCATTTTCTCCAATACCAAGGCTGAACAACCAAATATATATCTAGACTGCTATGATGTACTGCTCCTGCAGCCTTTGGTAACTCTTAAATGGTGTCCCTGAGACGTGTTAAATGGAAATGGACCCGGTAGCGAATAAGCTTCTCTTTAAAAGACTATCTTTGGAAAATGGAGAGAAATTATGCTATTGTTTGCTATGGACTAAGCTCTGCACACTCCACATGCAAGGTCTTTTCACAAGGTTGTTCCTATCCTTTCACATTTTCTTTATCCCTCTCTCTGGCCCTCTATTTCTCTGCATGCATATTTCTCTCAGTAATGAGTTTGTTATGTGTGCAGCGCAGTGGCAGGGTAGCTGACTATTTTGTTATCTACCTCCAAGCAGCAGAGCACACTGAGCGGTTCAAACCAGCTCTGGACCGCTGGTTGTGAACGAGCAATCAGACCTCTTTCTAATGGGTTTTTTAGAGCATGCATGTGTGGCACTTTGTCTTGGTGGGTGTAAAAGTGTCTCTAGTTTGTTTAGGATGTGCAGCTCTCTGGCAGTGCCACAGGAGGGGAGTGTTGGTCTGTGAGCCTGTGAGCCCCCAGCCTTCCTCCCCTCATCACAAGATGGGAGATTCTTCTAGACCTCATCTTTCTCTCATGTTTCCTTTCTTTCTTTTTTGCTCCAATACTCTACGCTTGATTACCCATTCCTGCTCTATCCCTGGTACCCCTTTTCTAGCAAAGAAAGAAAGTGAGGCTCTGTAAAAATGCAGCTGTAATGTTATTTAGATTTCAATTTCCTGGCAATTGGGACCGGTGAGTTATTTTTGGTTGGATGCTCACTTGACAAGAGAAAATGAAGAGTGCTGGAGATTAAAGGCAAGCAAATAAGAAGAGGATATGGCAGAGTTGTTGAGCTGAGGAGAAACGGAAACAAGCTTCTCATATGGCTTGCCTGCAGGGCACAAAATCATACAGACTAGTATTTCAGCATTGGCTCTTATCTTTCTGGTTTCATGTGCTTGCAAAGCAAACACCTGGCCAGAGAACCTGGCTGGTCTGCTGTGTGCCCTCAAATCTTCTGTAAAATTCAGAGCCCCCACACAAATCTGAATTTTAATTTAATTTTGTTTTAGAAATTATTTAAGTCATTCCTACCAACACATTCTGCCCTCAAACCCTCATATTAAACCTCTCTAGCACACCGCCTGCTAGTTATCATGCAAATGGGGTTAGCCAAGCCTAGCTTAGCAAGATTGGCTTTCTTGCTGCTGCAGTGCATTTGTCTTGGTAACGCTCCTGTCGTATATTATTTATGCATGTTTGCACTGCCTGTAGGTCTGCCTGTGTCAATGAGTGCGTTAAATGGAGACATGGTCCTGTGGGTCCCTGCTGCTGCTCTGTGTGAGGAGGGAAGGTAGGAGTGTCTGTGGCTATTCTGACTAGAGAGTCCGTATATGGCAGCCTCCTACTGTTTTGATCACAGAAATGATCAGGGTTAAAAACACACATATAAACACTCACAGGCGTTAAGACTGCGTGTCTCAACGATTTCTGTTATTTAATAAAAGAAGAAGTATGATGGCAGGTTATAACCGTGTTTTCTTGACATTTTCTAAAAAGCGTCTGTAGAATAATATATCTTGGGTTATTGATTATTGGGAGAAACTTAAAGAATGAGGCCTTTGCTTGGAGGACAGTTGGTTCTGTTTTTCATTTGGTATCCATTGTGTAGTAGGATGAATAATCAGAGCACATATGTGTGCGTTATATGCGTGTGTTTGAGTGCGATGGCGTGTTTATCGCTGTGTTCAGTTTGTGTACTTAATCCAGAGATCATCCCCTATTCATCCTCTCATCCTCCTCACTTACAGCCCTAATCCTGTCATCCCTCGCTCTTTTTTTTTTAACCCAGTCCTTTATCCATTTATCTCCCTATCCTGTTATCTCTCGCTCGCATCCACTGCCCCTCTGCGCCTGCCCCCCATTCCAGTCCGGCTCCTCTCGTTTGCCTTTTCCACCCCCCCCAGCACCACTTATCTTTCCCTCCCTCCATCCCTTCATCCCTCTGGACCCAGTTCTAGCCAGACTCAGCAGATGTCTGAAAGCTTGGCATCAGGGCTTTTTTTCCGCAGAGTTCAGTCCCTCCCATATGAAAATGCAGTGCAAAGAACTGCACTCTCATCTGTGCAAATTAAGCACCTCCTAACAATGCAGTGTTGGAAAGTGACGGAGCTGAGCCAGAAGGAAAAGGCGCAATGCAGAGAAGTAAAGATTCATGTTCAGGTTGAGCTTTAGGCACTGGAAATTGGGGGCTGGCTCTCCCTGAGTTTTGTGATCTTTGCATCAGTGTTATGAAGACGACTGCAGCAGCGAGATGGTGATCTAGGAGCCTACCCACGCAGCTGGCTACCTAGCTTTCTACCGGCTGGCCTACCTACCACTGCTTTTTGGAGCTGACAGACTGCCACGCAATAAATAAATCATCAAAAAAAAAGCTGCAATGCAGTGGGGGTCGCATTCGTGTTCTGTACTCTCAGGCAGTCAGTGCGTGGATAGCAGACAGCATCTTCTTCCTTTCCTGTTTCTCGTCTCTCTCCAGTGGCTTAAAGAGGCAGCAGAAGCAGCTTTCTGACTCCATCCAGAGACAGGGTTAGATGACTACAAGGAAGTATGGATGCTTTTCATAGGAGGGATAGAGACTGACAAGGAGGGAAAGTTTTAAAAGAGGGGTGGGAACAAGAGGAAGCAGGAGGAGAAGCAGAACGTGTAACGTGAGTGTTTGAATGACAGACGCTGAGTAAAGAGAAGAGAGAGGGAGAGGAGGAGAGAAGAGACTCGGGTTGGCAGGAGGAGTGAGACAGAAAGGCCCAAGGGGGATCAGAGCGGCCGGGCCGCGGAGACGAGGAAAAGAGTGGTTGAGAGTGACAGGCAGACGAGGCTTGCGTGCTGGAGAAGCAGAGGAAGAGACGCCGGCAAAGGGACAGGGGGAGTGAATGAGGGAGAATTTGAACGTGCAAGACAGACGTGGACTGAAGCCATTGTCAGCTCATGGTCCTGGAGCAAAGACACAGGGGAGGAGGAATAGGAGGAGAACAAGAGACACAGAGGGAAGGAGAGGGGAGAAGGAGCGGGATAGTGGAGAGCTGGTCTGCAGTTGTTCCTCTGGATCAGACAATGATGGGGCTGTACTACCCAGCTATGCTCCAGGTAAGTTCACTTCTTGAGCAGAGGTTTTTTTTGTTTTAAAATAAATAAATTCATGTGTGCAGATGTTGAGCATTGTAGTTTAGTTTGGCTTTATGCAAGAGTAATTGGTGTGCAGTTTCATTGTATAGCCTGTTTTTTGCTTTGCTGTGTTTTGGCCCAGGTGAGGCCTTTGTCAGATAGTTGGCAGAGTTTCAGACCAACAGCAGGGCTTGCCCCTGCAGCTCAGCTCCTTTCACTTTTGTAGAAGCTTAGCTCCAAATTATCTCTGACAGTTTCATAGGTAATCATGTTTCTTTTTTTATTATTTTGAAAGGTTTTTGGATAGAGACAGCATATAGAAATTAATTGTACCTTTTTGCAGAGTACGTCATTTGTGTAGATGCATATTTGACACAGTAGATTTTGAGTGCAATTGATGTTGTATGTGCTAGGCTGCTCTTAACATATGGTGGGTGTGTCTGTGCTACTTTAGCAGAGAGACAGCCCGAGGAGGATGAGAGCGGCTCTGTGGCTCTGTTCTAGCATGTCCTGCTCCTCTGGTCTTGGGTTCCTCTGGGCCTCAGGGAGGGTGTTGGGATTGGGGAAGCTGGCAAAGAGGAGCATGCACATAGACATGAGGTAGCAACTGCTGCATAGACCGACAGTGTTGACATGCACGTTTGCATTTACTACGGCAAGCTTTCTCTATGCTGGCTGCACACAGTGTCATGTTATATTTTCTACGTATGCGTGTGTCATGTCATGTCATGTGCAATGAAGATGAAGGCGGAGGTTTGTCAAGCGATTCAACGTTGTCATCCAAGCTGTCCATGCAGTTTAAACTTCATCTGTCCCCTGGATAGAGGGAGACAGGTGCCAAGGCACAGTTGTTTCTCTGCCCACACACACACACACACACACACACACCACTATTCTTGAACACTTCACCCCCACTCTTAGAGCACAACAACCTCAAATATACATACATGCTTTTAACTTTTTAATTCTTAAAAAAAGACAAAAATAATGATTCATTTGTAGATATTTTTCCATACACAATTGTCTTACTACCTTAAAGTTATTTTAAACATGGAATTGTTTCATAATGAGCATGCAGTTATCTTGAAAATGCCTCTTCACTCCTACAGCCAGTAACAACAGTTTCATGCATTGCTGGTTGTTCTGACTGGCCTGTACTGTGTCTCAGAGCACGTATGCCGATGTAGTGAAACTTAAGATAATTCTGGTCATGGTTAGGGGATTTTTATATTCTCAGCCTCTGCTGGGAAGAAGAAGAAAAAAACAATGTGAAATGTTCAACTTTTGTCTTTTTTGTAGGAATTTACTGTCTTCTGTATACTTGCTGTTTGTGTGTCTTAAAAATTTTGTCTCCCTCATGTTGCATCAGATCTGAAAAGTAGAAGTGCACATACTGCATGTTGCATCAGGTCTGAATGGGTTAGAATACCACAATTAAATTTGTTTTTCTCTCTCCTTTGTTTGTCTTTCCCATTTTTCGTTGGTTTCCTGTCCTCTGTTTTCCTCCGCCTGCAAACTTGAACAGCTGTTAGCTAAACACATCATCCAGCTTCAGAGCGAATGACGACAAATGGAGGATAGTAACAAGGAGGGTGTGAGGGCAAGGGGAGAGGGGTTGTTCCATGTGGGAATGCACTGTGAAGGTGACACTACACCAGTCACACCGTTCCCCTGGGAAATTTATGTCACTATTTTCTATTTTCGGTGACATATCTCTATAGAATATTTAGTGTATAGAAGCAACAGCAAGTCTGTCTGAATGGCATTAAATTTCCACCAATCACCATTTTACAGCCTGCTATGCTGATACTACGTGTGACTAAGTATTTCTTTTGCCAAAATCCAAGGTCACACTAGAGAAATTTTGATGTCCAACTTTCTGGGGTGAGGACTGAAGCCATGGCACTCTGATCATGTGTGGATGCAACTTTATGCAGGCCGTCCCTATCCGCTGGGTAGCAAAAGCTAGTTTGCCAGCTGTCTGCAGATATCAGGATAATGTCAACCAAAGCAAACAGCAGGGACTGAATGAATTGGGCATTTCTGCTCACTCTGTAATGAACTGTTAACCTAGATGAGTGTATTTGGAACTGAGTGCCTATAAGTCTCTTTTAGTATGCTTAATGATGACAGCTTAGCGACTTGCCCCACTGTGTTGCCCATGTATCCTTTAAAAGAAAGGGTAAAAAAAATTCTATCAGCACATTACAAGGAGAGTCTTTCTTTTTTCTTTTTCTTTTTTTTTTACCATAGCTGCTCTGCACACTAGAGTGACAAATCAGCTTAATCATACATTTAATTAGCACAACTTGACTTATTGTCAAATTATGTTCCACACTAGTCATAGTCATGGGATAATGCAGAATCTGATGGACACGCAGAGGGCTTTACCCTGTATTAGGTCTGCTGATGTGCTGATTCAGAAATGTCCTTTTTTTATTTTCTAGTGAAAACTTCGACAGTATACTCACAAGCTTATGTAAGAGCTCTCAAGTCTCATTTCCTCAGGAGTTTGTATCAAAGTTTTACACTCATTAGTACCTGTGGATCCTGTGCTAATTGTTAGGGTCAAATTAAAACAAGCCAGTTAATCAGATAATTGCATTCTTAGCTTTAAACATTAGATTTGTTCCTTGGGTATTAATGGTATTTGTTTGTGTTTTAGAGCTCGCACATGATGCCCATTACTGCAGAGTCCTGAGTATCATCTGCCTAATGCACTGTGTGAAACTACTCCACCTCAGGGTTAACGGCTTTCACACTGCCCATTAAGCTACAATGATATTGTCCGACAGTAATGCTGTTCTATCTGCCACTGCCTGAGGCTCTGAGGCTTTATTTAGTGGGATAGGTGAAAAAGTATGTCACCTCACGGTGAATGTACATAAATGCAGACCTTTTTTCAGATCCAATCCTAACAAGGGTAGTGCAGTTGCAAAGAGGCACTGCTAAATACAGGTGTGAACACACTACCTACACATGGCAGGCATATTCAGATTAGAACACTTACAGGTGGTCTGGGAAGCTGGTGGCCACGTTTATGTCAGTGTAAATGCAGATATGTTTTGGGCCACCTTATCCATTTTTAATCATACAAAGCACAAACACATGCAGCACACCAAAAACATCAATGCTACAGATATGCCTAAATGTTCCAAAACCACCAAGTTAAAAAATCCCATCTAAACTTTCCTCCTTAAAAATAAAAATGAAAACAGGAAAATCGATCATTAAAGGAAGTTTCTAGAGTTGAAACAGCCTTAGGTCTATCAGACTGTAATGAGTGCAAAGACTTCATTAGGGCCTAAGAATAAGTGGAGTTCATGGCCTCTGCTGCCAGTACTCAGATATTTATGATGAGATAGGCAGGTGTTAGTTGAGAATAGTTTGCACAACATTTTGAAGCCGACTTGTAGGGGCTCATAACAAGGTGGCTGTCTCCAGACGGAGATGTCTGTGCAAGCAATCATTTTTATACACTTTTTGTGCACTTATAACGTTACAATTATTTTTGGTTGGTTTGTCGTCAAACCTAGCCACACTACTTAAAAGGAATGACATTTTTGAGTCTTTTGAGTCTTGTCAGAGGCATAAAAAAAACGCCCTATGTGTTGATCTTAAATGCCATTTTCCTGCAAATGCATATTTCATTTTCACTAAAATCTGCTTTGATACACATTGCTTTATTCCTTAAAAAAAGTTTACACTTTTACAATCTGATAATAGACATAAGATTGTTAAAATTCTCAGATGTTCCTTTTTATTAAAAAAGACAAAAAAACAACTACGCATACTACACAATGCATTTCCATAGTTTTTAGATTGCCATTACATAAATACAGAGACAGATGCATTTTACGTCTTATAATTTGTCAGAGATAGAGAAAACATTTATTTTAATTTTGTTTTTGTTTGGTATTTTGTGTTCCATCTTTATTTACATCCCGTGTGCAGTTGTCATGGACATAACATCTAACTATAGAGACAAAACCGTTTTGTGTACCAGGCTGTAAATACGTTTAAGAGCCAGCGACCGGTGGTCAGTCGAGGAGCTGCAACAAAACATATTTCCTTGTTGGGCTTTTAACCAGAAGTGGGATGGTTGCCGCTTGGTAACCGCTAACGACAGGCAGTTGAAAAACTGAGATTGTGAAAAACAAGATGCCAAAATCATTTTTTTCTGAAGGGTGCCTGTGCTCACCTTTAGAGATGTAGAAGAGGCTCAAGAGTGGAGCCACATCGTAACGAGCCAGTTTTAAGTTCGTTTGGCATCTGAATAGGATGCTTGTCAGACACCTTCCAGGACATTTGTTTTGGACATGTCCGATTAGGAGGAGGCCTACAGGCGGATACAAAACCTTCAGAAGCGATTATATCTCCCAGTAGGCTTGGGAACCCCTCTGTATCTTCCCCATTAGAGCTAAGGGACATGGATGTGGAGACTGAGGTCTGCTCAGACTGACGCCCCAGTGACCTGATAGAAAACTGATGGATGAGCACTTGGTCTTGAATTAAAGCTTGATATTCAGCTGCAAGAATATGTTACGCATCCACATTGGAAGCTAAAAGTTTTCTGTGCAGCTGTTGCATAAACGGCAGGCATTTAACCTGATGATTTGCATGTTTAACACAGTCCTGCAGCACTCCTCTATAGTCTTATCAGCAGCACTGACGTGTGTCCCCGAACGATTTTTCTATTCTTCACACTTCTAAAGTCAAACAATCTGCTCTTTTAAAAATGAAGTATTAAAAAAAAACCAATTTGAATATGGCAGAAAATGGCAAATAAGATTCCCCCTTTTATGTTTGCCCACACATTGTGAGGAGAATGAAATCCTTGTGGGGAAAAAAGGCCATTGATCATATCCGCCGCTGTTGTTCCTGCTCTGTCTATGAGTGCAGTTTTTTGTTTTGTCAAGTCAGCTTAAACAAAGGAAGCCTCTGCTTTGTTTGTTGTTGGCCTGGAGGAGCAGAACTTACCTCAGAGCATCAGACTGAGGGAGGAGTGTGTTGTGCATTACAGGTTTATACAGACCATGAATATGATTAGAGAAAGAGTAAGAGCCAGTAAAATTGTTTTTTATTGTGACCAAAAGGTTTGTTGTTTTTCTTCAATGCCTCTGAGAACGAAACCTACAGAAAGGTTAAAATCTCCAGTTATGGTGTCTTCAGGGACGTTTTGGTACACTGATCTCTGCAGCAAAACAAATCCATTATTTTAGGCTTATTTTATTTCTCTCATAACAGAAGTTACTGACATTTTTTTGTCAAAAAAAAAAGACAGTACATAAGAAATGTAGTGACGTTTGAATATTGATAGATAGCCTGAACCTAAATTTACTGATGTCCATTGCTGCTTAGCTGACTGTAGCATAAGCTCCGGGTTTATTTGCATGTACAGCGAGTAACTGCAAACATACAAGTGTTCACTCGAGATGCACGCAGGGACGCACTGTGCCAGGTGCAAACGCGTATTTAGAGCGGTCCGGCTGCCGTTGGATCAAGATCCCAGGGATCACGATAATACCAGCTCTGAAGAGCCTCATCGAGAGGCAGACTGCAAACGTTGCGAAACACAGATGTGGTGCAGCAGAGCCCTAAATGTATGCAGCGCTGCATCTCCTAGGTTACCTACTCCTGCATGATAAACAGCAGGGTAACACTGTACCTCTGCACACACCATGTCTTAGCACACACTGCAGCAGGAACTCAGTGCAGCTCAATTTCCATATTCAATATTCTGTGACAGCAGCGTGCAAATAACCCATTTTGCAGCATCCCAATTAGAATTAACAATGTTGTATTTTACTTACAGTAATTGTTGGAATCATCACAGCAGGATTACGGCATTTCCTTACCTGCTAGAGATGTAGATTATAACCTCAGTTTCATTCTATTATTATAAATGTCAGTGATGAGGCTTGAGTTAAAACCACGCTAAAATGCAGTTTTATAAAAGGGTCAAAACCCTGAAATATGACGACATGTCTGAGGAGGAAGCGGGGCTAAAGACTAGACAGAAGTTATGTGTTGGACTGAGTTGGCCCTTTTTTTTCCATCAGTGGAGTCAAAGCACTATTTTATTTATTGTAGTGCATTTTCTGTTTGCATTTGAGTGTGTTATAGAATAATAATACATCAATACATAAATCTACTTTTTGCCCATTTATCTTTTTTCTAGGGTTACACCATCTAAGATGATGAACAAACTTTTCATCATTTATTAATCTTAATTAAAAAAAAAAAATAATAATACATTTCTTATAAATAAAAAATATTTCCAGTTTAATTTCTTAGAGCTGAACAGTTGTTCAAAACCCAGGGATATTCAGTAACCTGTCATGTGTGATGTTGAAAATCTGTTAATTGACTAATTAGATAATTAAAAGAAACCTAATTAATTCATTGACTAGTCAGTACTGCTTCACTAACACCAGGCTGTTTAAACGGTCTGCTGCTGCTGGGTAACTGTCGCTTTGACCACCTTAATTAATAATAAGCGATGTTTTAATGTGTACGAAAGCTAAAAGGAAATACAGAGGATATAATTTGATTTATTTTTGTGTTTTAATTTATGTGTATTGTAGTCTGCGTAGTTTCTTTAGTTTTTTTATAGAAGTTGTTCAGCAATAATCTGAATAGCGCATAGGTTTTTATTCTTAAACCACACTGCCCGAGGTTAATGAGTGTTTAAGAAAGGACTGTCGGTGTGATTATGATAATGCCGCTGATGGTGATGATGATCAGAGCTGTCAATAACAGTCAAGCTGCCTGTCACACATCTCAGGAGGGCCACAAAGCTCCTGACACTGATGGACAGCATCAGGTCAGCGTGGAGTTTAACCGAGATCCAGTGGGAATGAGGGTTTGTTTGAACCACGAGGTTCCACAGCCTCTTTCACGCAGTTTCGTTTGAGGTACGCAGACACGAGGGGACCTTTCTGCTGCATGCTTGAGCTGCCCCCAGAAGAAGTCACAGAGTGACATGTGGGTGACTGAACAAATGTGCGGGAGCCCTGTGATGCTCATGTGATATAATTTTGATCATCTGAGGGTGTGCGAGGGGCTCACTGTGGATGGTCTCATGTCCTGATTTGTTATGACAAAAGTCTTGATTCATCATACACACACGAGTTGTAGCTGTTTCTAGGGATGTTGTTCTACTTGCATTTGGTTCTCCACACACGCTACTATAATCAGAACAGTGTCCATCTGAGTTTATAGTGTACATATGTGCTAATATAAGGGCATTCAGAACAGTGTAATGTGCTGCACTCTAAACATTGATATTGTTACATGTTAAGACTGATTCTCAAGTTAAAACACAGATTTTTTTGTTTGTAAAGTAGTCATCCATGTGTTCATTTCTGCACTTAAATGTTGGCCCTTTTTGACTGACCTTTGGTCAGGGAATAAAACGTTTGCACTTATGCAACCATACAAGGAGATGGGCTGTGGCCTGTGCTTTGATGGACATCACAGTGCAGTGGAAGCTTTGAGTGACTTGAAGAGTGAGTGCTGGTGGTTTTAAAAAGGGGAAAAAAAGACTCACCCTCTGGCTTTCATCAAGCGTGGCAGGCAAGGATGAAGAGGGAAAAGGAAAAAGGGCAAGGGGGGAGGAGATAAGCATAAGCATACTTACTGGAACCACAGGAAAGAAAAAGAGATGGACTGCAGAGGGAGAGGAATCTGTACAGTACAGTAGCATATTTCTGTCTGCAGCTAGACAATTTTGCAGACAGAAGGTAGTTCCATGAGGTAGATAGTCCTGAATTAGTGTGATTGATGGATTTTAGTAGCATCGCCACGTGGCTGATCGTTCTGTCTCTCTGTGGCTGGTATGTGCTCCACTCAGATGGTTAGAGGCTAAAAAATAGCCTCACAGACGTTCATGAGAAAGCCTTGACGTGAAAAGGCCTCTCGTCCCACTTATCCTCCCGGTGTATGGAAAAACATATGGTACCACAGGTAATTCCATTGCTGTGTATTTGTGTGTGTGAATGAATATGTTCTGCACCAGATGGTTCCTTTTACTTGTGCTATTGGATTACGAGGAAATAACATTTCAGTTGATGCTTGAGCTCTTTTGTCTGCTATGTTCATATTGATTTTCATGTTATTTTATATGAATACTAGTTTGTTTTGAGACATTTTAGACTTTCACAGTGTCAAATATGTGAAGTCATTGTTTTTGCTGAAACGCTATTCTGGAATGTTGGATTTAGACAATATGATAGATCACAAATGCTTGTGTTGACTGTCTTCCATTCAGATCTTAATGCACTTTCCAGTTTTTTATTCTGCTTCATGTTTTGTAGTTAGGACTGCAGAAATAATCACAAGGAGAAAAAAATAAATATATAGACACACATATTCATATTCATTTCCTAATTGAAAGCAGTTAACTTGCATGTATAGTTCCCTACATCCAGATCATGTTGCATTCATGCGCTGATTTATTTCCCATAACAACAATCCCAGATGCCATAGCAGTCGCGTTCATTGTTCACACTCTCACAGCACAAAACAAAATCTTATTTATTCAGCAACTGGGCTTACAGTTGATCCATACAATCTGATCACTTCTCTCTCTCATCTGTCGTCTTTGTTCACAGCACTCCACGCTCACATGATCACAGTATAGAACATGATCACATGAATATTAAGGAGGCAAACCCAAATAAAATAGTATATAGCGTAATAGCCATTATATTATAGGAAGTTAACATTTTTCTTTGATTGTGCAACAAATGTTCCCATGCAATCAGTTCAGAATTGGCAGTGATTTATTTAGCTATAAAATAGACAAAAAGTAAACAATGTTTTGCCTTTCCTCTGGTGTCTTATATCAATCTGAAAACATTATGCCAGTCTTTATAATAATATAATATCTCTTGATGAAATAATCAGTTCTTTCAGTACTCTTGCAGTGTTCAGCCTTGACCTTCTTCCTCTTAAGTCAGTTTGTGTTTCATTCACTCTGTGTCCTGTCCTTCTGCCCAACCAACACTTTGAGCCTGTAACGTATTTATGACTCAGTCAGAGTTGGGATGTGCCTTCAGGACACGCCCTTTAGTGGATTAATACAGGCTACTGCACGTTTATGAGCTCACACGCCTTAACAAGTGCTCATAGCTATGGAGGCTGTGGTGTGATTTCTGTATTTCTCTTTTTCATCTAGTACTTCACGGTCCCTCTTTTATCACCTGGTGGAAAGGCTTTAGTTGATGCGAAGGACAGTCGTCTCTCACACATGTGATCTACATTGAGCCTCCCCAGCGTTAGAATGGAGCATATGAGATGCACCCAGCTTTTGAACTTCTCAGTCTTCTCTGATGCCTTCATCTGTCAGTCGGGCTCAGACCCCAGAATCTATCTGTGCTGTAGATGGGCGTTTTTACCTCAGCTGCCTCCTTATTGTGAGTGTGGCTATCACTGCAGAAGAAACAGTGAGCTGCCAGGCTTTAGGATTAGAGAAAGGGAGAGCTTTGCGGCATCTTAGTTACTCTGTCTAATTAAAAAGGCTGTCTGGAGACGAAGTGTCTCTGGGCGTCACCCAGCCCAGATACAGCCTGTGGCAGAGACCAGGCCAAGGGGTAAATGGTGTGTGTTGGAGAAGTTAAAGTGTGGTCCAAAAGTCATATATAATTTTTCTTGTTTGTTTTTGCTTAAGCTGAATGACAACCCATGATGTATATATCAAGTTGGTGCAAAAGGATTACGTTTTTATGGTGAAGCACAGTAAATCTACTGCTGCCATACAAAGCTGGGAGGTGGGGGGGGGAAAGGAAGAAAGCAAGGGGTAGTGCTGGCCACTCTTCTGCGGAAACTAGCTGACGTCTGTCCCTAAAGTCACTGGATTTACCACTAGGGTTATAAAACATAGCATCAAAGTACATTGATTTCAACAGTATTGTCCCATCCTTAATCTAGTTTGGAAAGTTTTCCTTTCATCTCACCAGCTAAATCTCTCTCACTGCCCATCATCTATGTACCTCTGCCTTTCTTTTTACTGGGATTGTCTTTGTTGTAAAGGGATTTAGCAATTTAAAAAAAAGGACCAAGATGCCCTTGAGTGTGTGAAATAAAAGAGGCAAGCAGTAGTGCAGAATCACCACACACACAAAAACTGCCATAAACACAAAGTGCTGTAACAAAGAATCTTTAGACGATCCAGTTGCTGTTCCAGATGTAACGCTGCAGACAAAAAAGGACCTGCGGTTAAAAAAAAATAAATAAATGCAACAGATACATTTATTCTTACGTATATTTATGTTTTATAAAGGTAATCTTCAAATAAAAAGCAACCATCTACATAATGCAACAGTCGTTATAATCATGTCATCTAAATATCTATCCATTCATCCATCCCAAAAGCTTCTTTGTATCTCAAACTGTGTATCAAATTTTGTGACTCTTAATAATAGATGTGTTTGCTGTAAATATTTCATGGTTGGCTGACTGAAAACACATGCCTGTCAGAGATATGGAGGTAGAGCGAGGGGGAAGGGATAATACGCAGGGAATGAGGGAGTGACTGAGAGAGAGAGTGAAATTTGATAGGACTCGGTTTAACCCCCTCATTCGAGCTCCTTCACGATGCTGCAGCCACTGCAAAAGGCTCGCTGAGAATATATGTTAATTTACCCGCATCTTTCCTCTCCTCTCGTCTCCTCCCCCAACCTCTCTCCCACAGGGCTCTCAGGATTCAACCGGAGGACAGGAGGCTTTGGTGGCCCCACCCTTCACAACCTTCCCTCCTCCACCCCCTCCTCAAAACGGGCTACCGGGAGCAGAGTTTGGCCCGGGGGCCATGTTTGGTGCTGGGGGCCAAGGTACAGCAGAGGTAGGGGCTGGTGCCAATGGAGCCACCTCGACACCCAGCAGCAACAATGTAAGCACATTTATGTTCAGAAAGCCTTTTTAAAAAAAACAAAAAAAAACAAACAACAAAACTTAGCAATGGTTAAGATATATTTGACATCGAGTTTTCTTTCTTTTTTTTTTTTATTCTTTATTGTTTGCTTAGCAGAAATGGTTATTTATTATAAAATATGTCCTCCTGTTTTTTTTTGTGAATAAATGTTTTATATATCAAATTTAAACGTAACATAAAAGTGCATCTACAATAATCAGTGTCATGCTCTTACATTTATTTACATTATTTAACATTTTTTTCCAATTCTAGTACTAGCATTAGGTCAGACATATCACTTTCCTTCCCTTGAATAACTTTATAATTTGGTGCAGACCCCCACTCTCCTCTAGCTGACTTGTAGCAGTTGCCAGTATTTGACATCTAGAATTTCATTTTTATCGCAGAAGCTCTGCAGGTCTTTTAACATTTCGATGATATTAACTGTAGCTGGTATTTTTATTTAATGATATTTCACAAATGTTAAGGCAGCTGATGACAGTAAAAGGTCTAAAATGGTTCACACTACATTTGCTAAACATCAACACGCCAGCATGATATTGCTGAACATATTAACATGCTGACTTTAGCAAAAAAAAAAAATATATATCAAAGCACTGCGTCTTAGTGTGGCCTCACGAAACTTTTATTGCATCTGAAGGTTTCTACTGCGTCCACACTTTACACCATTCAAACCTTGTCATCGGGTTAACTGTCTGTAGAAACACACATGCTCCTATTTCAATCTGTCCAGCTGCCTTTACATGCCACGTAACGACTTACTTTTTATGTGCACTATGCAACCTTTCCCTCAAAGGGAACTTGCATTTGCAGGAATAGTTTTACTGGATTTTGAGCACTTCAGTATATCCACAGTGGAAATGATTTAAGTGTTACTGTTGGAATAAATACAGCAACCATAAATCCAATCAGTTTATTTGTTGTAAAAGATATCAAGGGCATTGCGTTCTCTGTTGCAGCAGAGCTCTAACTTGACTAAATAATTTCCAAGCGCTTCTTCATCTTCACCTTTCGTCTTCCTTCCATCCTTCCAAAACAACAGGGGAAGACAGAGGAGACGTCTCAGGGTGAGGTGGGTGCACAGTGCAGTGCAGGAGGTACAGGAGCAGGAGGCTCTGCAGGAGACTCCTCAGAGGCCAAAGGGACCCCCAAACGGCTCCATGTCTCAAACATCCCCTTCCGTTTTCGGGACCCAGACCTCAGACAGATGTTTGGGGTAAGAATCTTGGAATGTTCTGGGGCCTCATTCATGGCTGGATCAATAAATCAGTCTAGACACCCACAGTGCTCCGCAGAAGGAGTACCTCTCCAGGGGTGGGTTGTAGAAGTTGACAAAAGATTCAAGCTAGCACAATGAAAATACACTCATGGAGGTCCGCCTAATCCTCAAGAGGGCAAGTGGCTCTGTGTCAGTTTGTTGGCACGAGAGACAAAGTGAGAGAAGATAATGGGACAGAGCAGAGTTCATGTCAGAGGAACAAAAAGGAAACGCCATGTAATGCAGCAAGTTGTCTTTTGGGTAATGGTGACCTCTAGTGTGCATTAGCTGCAATTCTCACCAGGGTTGGGGGGGGGACGCGGCAATCCTGAGGCTTGATAATGCACATTTCTCACATATATGGTTATATTTGCTGATATCTTTCCTCAATTTTCTTTGCAGCAATTTGGAAAGATTCTGGATGTAGAAATTATATTCAATGAGAGGGGTTCAAAGGTAAGTGCACTGCAGTCATTTGATTCCCTGAAATGCAATAATTATTGATTTTTAAATGTAGCTCTAATGATTTATCAGCACAGCACAGGAAAAATGACTCAAATTACAGATATTAACTAGATAATGAAGAAAAGTATCCCTAACGTTGTGGAGTTTCTAACATTCAGCAAACCCGTTTGAAGTGCTGCTCGCTGTCCATCCACCTCTTTTAACCTCTGCTGTGTACCACAGGGTTTTGGCTTTGTGACATTTGAAAACAGCGCAGATGCAGAGAAAGCCAGGGAAAAGCTCCACGGCACTCTGGTGGAAGGTCGTAAGATTGAGGTAATTTTCCTTTCTGTCTCTCCCTTCCTCTGTCTTCTGTCTTTTTTTTGTACTTCCATCATATTTCTGCTTGATCACTGACTGCTAGCTCCCATCCTCCCTTATGCGATATGCTCTGATGCAGCCCAATGGTATCCCACTCCCTGGTCCTCTGCAATATGTTTCTCTTTTTTCTTTTGTTAACTCTAAAGAGACTTATTACTTTTTTTTTTAAACTATTTTTTGTTTGTTTTTGTGGTGGGAATGATTGGGAGGGTGCAAGAACACAAAAGGGGATTAAAGCATGCTTGCTACTTTTCCTCTGCAGCGTTATGTTCACATCAGCCTATTGCATCTTCACCTTGTTTTCCCCACTGGTGCACAACTTTTAGCTACACTGAGCTTACAACAATTGGAATGATGTTTGTGTAGCTGGCACCGGAGGGCACGAGAGGAATGCAGTGAAAGGATGATGCATGGCAGATTGCTGTCAGATGTTCTTATTTTCTTCCCTAGTGTGGAAATCCCTCTGTGTTCCCCTCTACTGGTGCTGAGGCTGTGTTGTTGTGACAGTTAATGGCTCCCGGTGCAACAGCAAGCATGCCGGGAATCACAGTAATACTGACGCATGTTCACTTTATGGGAGTTTGGATTCTTATAACTGATCTGTACACTTGAGTTTTTACGTTTGCTTTCATGCTTTAAGGTTGCTTATTTGTCTGTAGTTACATATAGTTGTTTTATGTTTGACTGAAGCATGTGCTGAGTTTTGAAAGCATTTTTTTTTCTCTTTCTCATTTTAATTGGGGTTTTCATTGAGCTATCTCTATTCGATTACTTGACTTAAGCCACTTTAAGCCAGGATTTCTGCATGGGCTTACTGTGGTGTTTCCCTTGTGGTGTGTGTGTGTGTGTGTGTGTGTGGGTGTGTGCGATTCAGTTCCTGCATGATGGATGAGGCTGGACGCTTTTAGTCATGTACTCTCAGTTCTGCTGCAGTGTGGTTGAGAGTGAAAGACAGCCACCTGCATCCACTGGTTCAACATACTTTCTCCTCCACCTTCAGTCAATCAGCAAGCTGAGTGGATACTGATGGAACCAACTTACCCTGCATCAGTCTCACCCATGTCACTGAGTCAACAACCTGTGTTGTCCCCTGGCATTGCTTTAACCCGTTTCTGCGTTTCCTCAAGTTGTGCATGACATGAGTCACTTTTATCAACCAGTGAGAGGTTTGTGTTTGTTTTCAGTAGTCACTGCATGTATTCTGCTGTCCTCCAGTAGTGGTGATGGTATGTAACTAGTCGAGCATCAGCAGCATGGTGGACCAGCGGCAGGAGTCTGTATAGTGTGTCTCTTTCTGTCTGTTTATGGTGCATGAGCTTGAAGAGACAAAAAGCTGGCGCAGGAGAAAGCCATGGATTTGTGTTTATACATTCTTTCAACCAAGGCAAAAGGGTAGACATTTCTATTTGAGGCAATGCTCTTGCAGATGCTGTTGCAGTTGCTCTTGCTTTTATTGGTCATATGATTTCAGAGTTTGTTGAAGTGTGTTTTTCAGTGATCAAAATGACAGAAATTACAACATTCATCCTGTTTATGTTACAGTTCAGAAGCTCTGAAATATAGGCCTAATCAATACTATTACTGTGTGTGACTCTATAGTTTACTACTATTCACTGGCATGGGTTTAGGAGATAAGTAATTGGTTTGCATGGTTGATATTTTAATAAGGATATTTTGTAGCTTACCTGAGGCCAAAGTCCAGATTGAGACAGATTCATGTTTGTTTTGTTTTTTCCTTGCATGATCATTCTGTTTTGACTGTTTTGCTGAAATATTTTTCATTATGATTATTAAAATTTATTTTACTTGTTTAGTTAGCATGAAATCAGTTGCATCTGGGTGCCTTTATGGTCTTGTTTCATCTAGAAAAAGGGGCCACATAACTGAATTCTGAATGATTTTTAACAGAATGATTTATGAAGGAATGTTGTATTTAAATCAAGTGCTGATATGTCTTTTTTGCCTCCTGGTGCATGATGATGGAAATTGGCTAGTTGTCGTATTTGTAGTCGCTGCCCATAGTCTGCATGTATGTAGCCAATATGAAGAATAGAAAGAGAATTATTGCAGTCACAATTGTTAAAGTTACACTGTACTTCTCTTTGTCTGGGATAAAACTCTGCGCTATGAAGAAGTCAGTTTCCTGTACACTTCCAATGTGTCCATGTAAGTGGCCCAACTACAGTTCACTTGTCTATATCTGCTTTTCTGTCATCCCATCTCTCCATCATTCAGTCTATATATAGGGCCCCTTAGGCCTGTATATATAGGCGTGGTATTGTGTATCTCATTGTGCTTCCATAAATATACACACTTTATGCATCTCCGTCCATCCATGGCTGTCTCTGTTGTTGTGTGTATGCTCTAACATAAAACAGTCCTCACTCATCACACACCAGCATCTGTCAGCCACGGGCACTAACATTTTGTCTCCCATTGACATCTGTTATTTTGGCAAAGGTGATAAGTTAAACATTCGCTCAGAAGATGTATTTGCTGTCAGATATTTAACTCTAATGCTGCAACCACATAAAGTGCACAAGTGTTTTTCTCTGGAGTTGTGGGTGTTGTGCCTCTGCAGCGTTTGCCTCTTGCAACTCTTGCAGTCCATGTTTGTGCTAATTGTGCTTCTTGCAGACAACCTGTCTGTGAAAACAACAGCTTTAACAACTGATTGTCAAAGAGAAAGAAGGCAGGGAACTTAATTTTGAAATTTTCTTGCCTGTTTATCAATAAGTGACAATGAGAAGGTCAAATTAGAGTCGTAATTATAATAATGATACATTGTTAAATTTTTCCACCCCTTGTTAGACTGCCAAAAATGTTATCCGCATTTCAAACTAAGGTACCTTGTGGACTTTGTTTTGTTTGTTCAGTCTGCACGAAAAACCTGAACTGCACAGAAGAACTTGCAAGCTTATTTCATTTTATGTTGACCATCAAAGTACCTTTTTCTGCTGTGCTAGCTATGACTTTGAATTGGAATGAATCTGCAGAACATGCAAAAGGAACTGAACCGCCATTAACACAATCGCAGACAGAGACCCTGGTCAACCCGCAGACTTCCAGTGGCTATTTTCTGCTCCAAGATGATGTGTTTTTGGTTGATCTGTGTTGCTGCAGTGATACTGGAAGCGATGGCTCCTCAGCAGCGCAGAGTTTTAGTCAGATATTGCATCATATTAGTGCAGAGTATCTGAGATGTGTGCATAACAAGCGTTGCAGCTCTGCATGCAAGGCAGTGACTGAGAGGGGGCTGGTGTCTTTGTCACTGCATGGATGTCTGAGGGGAAAAGGATGAGAGGAGGTTTTGCTTGTAGTTCTGCATGCCGACCCAAGCATACCCTCACAGACCAAATCTGCCACCACACACTCCTCCACGACGAGGTTGGCCTTCAACTCACTTCGGCCTGGCCCTCCAGCTGGCTAATTCAACTTATTTCAATGCTGAGTTTGGATTTGTTCTGACTGAACTTGATCTTGAAGTAATGGATTGGCAGTGGCCTGAGTTTAAGGCTTACCAGTTGCTTTTGCCCCATTTTTCGTGGATGACCTCCTTCCCCCAACAGGATTTGACCTTAACTACTTTATCAGAGCTTTTTGTTATTGCATGCTTTGCTATGAAAAAGACTGAATGAAATGTGAGCTTATCCATGTGTGTTTGTTTAGTATGTGTGTGGAAAAAATGTAGAAAAGGTTGAAAGGGAGAAAGAGTTAAACTTTGCCTTTTTCAATCATTTGTTGATTCATTCTTTCTCTTTCACATAAACCATTTTCTCCTTGCCAGTCAAGTTTCTTTTTTGTCATTTTGAATTTAATTCTCTTTTTGCCATCATCTCTTCCTATCTGTGTTTTGTTTTGTTTCAATCAATTTTTGTTTGTCAGTCCTTCAGCATGTTCTTCTGTGGTGACTGGTAATAACTGGAAATTATAGTCACTTCTACCCATTGCCAGTGTGTAAACACACACTCGTTCAATAGTGGCGTAACTTTACCACAGAAAAATAAGTAGTGTCTTGCAACATTTAATCTACATGCTCTTATTTATTTATCTATCCTTTTTATTGTAACAGACCCAGTAAGTGATAAAGCAACCTTTGCTGTGATATGATCCAGGGTGGTATGACTTTGTATTTGCTCTTCCAACTTTTCCTAATGAGACGTTTCAAATTGCTGCACAGATACTTGTGAGGTGAATTTGGGGGTTCAGGCAAGGTGTCCCCATATCTTCTCCTTTACCACATTGTTTGCTTTCTAGAGCACCCACTATCTTTCTGCTACTGGTCAGACAAATTTAATGATGGTCAGACGATTCACAGCTAGCATCACCTCTCCTTTTTCTTCTTCTCTTCTTCCTCTGTCTGTCCTGATCTGTAACACTGCTGCTATCAGGTTTTCATTTCATATGGGACAAGGAGGGGGACATCTAGGTTTCTTTTGTTTCGAGGATTATTTGTTCCTTTATTTATTATATTTTTTCTGTTTCCCTGACGACTTCTGTGTGTTGTTGTCAGTCTCCCTGGTAACCACTCGCTGTTTCTACGGCAACGGTAAGTTGTGTACAAACATCAATCACTGAACTTGAAACCTTGCCATCCTCCCTTTAAATAGGGGCATCTGACACAGTATTAAGTACAGTTTACTGTTAAATTACAGTATTAATCTTTACATTTCAACTTGCCAATTGATTCCAGTGTGATAGGCCCATTTTAAATAAATGCCCTGAAAGACTATTATTTTACAGCGCACAACTCAGACAGATGGACAGAACATATATCAACAGAATGCATCTTTTAGCAGTAATGTCTATTCCAAAAGCTCGCGCCCTCGCCATGTCATTAACACCTCACTGGGAATGACTGAATGTTATCACCTTACTCTATCCAATGAAATATTGATTCCCAATTGAACACAACATCGTATTTATCTTTTTGATTTATAAAAATCAGTAGATATTATACCAAGCCTTGGCTGCTGTTGCTGCCAGCGATTGCTTTGAGTGAATGCAGAGCTGCGATAGGCTGCTCTTTATTTCTGTCACTGACCTGCCTGTTTTGGCATGGATATTTTGGATATTTGACTCATTGTGCATTTGAGAAATCAAGACACAAAGATGTTCATACAAGCTTAGTGCTAATGCTTAACACATGTGGCCATTGAGCATCTTGACGAACCATGTAGCACACAGTCAAACGATACCATGAAACCCCTGCCTGCCTATTTATTGGCATGTTGCTTTTGATCATTTATTTGAAAAAGAAATAAATTTTTAAAAAGCAAAGGGAAACTATACTAAATCTATATTAGAATATATTGATTTATCACAAACTAAAAAAGAATTTATATATACACAGCAGTCATGTGCAAAGTAAAGTACCCCCTCTTTAAATTCTAAGGTTTCTTGTATAAGATGGGAAAAAAAACAACAAAAAAAAACATAAAAACTGTGTAATCCTTACTAGGTCTTAATATTGGGTAAATACAATCTTAGGTCAATGAACAGGCTATGTGTGACCATCTCTGCTCTTTATACTTGTTCGTTATTGCATGCTCTGAAATTATACCAGTCTTTTGTTTATTTCCTACCTGTAGCTCAGCAACTGAGCAAATGAAGTATATTTAACATTGGTTGACACTGATAAGTGTTGAGCATCACTTGTTTTTACAGATGTTGCAATAAGCTATCGTTCTACCCAACTTGTAAAGGACAGAGATGAAATACAGGCAGGAAATTCAAAGACAAAGAAGAACAAACTGACCAATCACATTTCTTAGTTACATTTTGGGGGAGGTGCCCATCAGGATGCACTGTAAGGTTCACACCTATGACGTAACTACGACGTCACTTTGTTGCTTTTGATCCCCCAGTGTTTTACCCCCAGTGTTAACTGGGGGTAAAAAGGAAAAATCAGCCCTAAACACCTCTATTATAGCAGAAGTGCGTCACTGATGATATGGAGCATTCAAATATTTATTAACACAATACCAAAGAGGAAAGGCATCAGCAGTGATCTTAGAGTTGCCTCCTACCAGTCTGGGAAGGGTTATAAGGCCATATTCAAGGAATTCAAAGTCTGTTATTTTATAGTGAGGAAAAATAATAGAATTGCTTCCAATTATCCCTTGGTGGGATTGGAAAAATCCCAGCAGCAACATCTCAAACTCTATTGGCCTCAGTTTGCATATCAAATACTCAGGTTCTGGAGTTAGAAAAGAACTGCACAATAATGTCTTGTTACTTCTAAAATTAAAAAAAAGAACCAGGCAGCTTAGGTTCCTTCTGGAATAATGTCCTTTGGGCTCGGGATGTTTGGCCATAATACACAGTGCCATCTTTGATTAAAACCAGAGAGCAAACAAACAAAACCACACACAAACCACCATACTAGCACAAATGCCTAATACCAACTGCCAAGTGTGGAGGTGTTGTAGAGTCAAATTAGAAGCCATCTTCCAGACAGCTGAAGCTTGGCCAGTAATCGAAAGTACATCAGCAAATCTACAACAATAACAATATTAATATAAAGATGTTATAATGGCCCTGTTTAATTCCAGTCTTCACCTAAGGGGCAGTTTGTGTCTGGAAGAGAGCTGTTCAAACAAATGACCTCAAATCTCAATGTTTAGGTCCAAGCAAAGTTATAGCGTAATATGTATTGTTTATTTAAAGGTGTGTTTACCCAAATTTAATGCCTGTAAAGTAACAGATGAAAGATTCTTTATGTTGTGCTCTGATACATAAAATCTTAGAATCTAAATAAGGTGTACTTTTTTCCCTCTCTCTCACATCACTGTATGCAGTACTCCAAATCTGAGGTGGTTTGCACCAGTTATTCATGAATCCATCACTTTGGAAAATTTGTAAATTTGAAAGGAATGATTTACTAAAATGGGTTGCACTGTTTAAATAAACTGCTTTTGTTTTCCAAATGAAGAAAACTGATTGGTTGAAAATATCTTGAACACTGTCGAAGGTCAGCTGGTAGCTTGCATCAAACCTGCTGGTGAGCTGGGGCCTTTCTGTGTGGAGTTTGAATGTTTTTTGTTTTGTTTTTTTGTTTGTTTGTTTGTTTTTTCCTCTATTTGCATGGATTTTCCACAGCTGTTGCCTTCCACAGCGCAGTTGAGCATGTTTGGTCAATTGGTGACTCTAAATTAGCTGTAAAAGTCTGTCAACTTGTCCAGGATCTACTATGCTTTTTGCTCAGTGTTAACTGGGGGTAAAGCAGGTACATCTAATGGAAAGATGGCATCAACAGCTCATATACTACAAAGTACATTATAAATATGATTGGTTGTAGATGTACAATCAAAATTTAAGATTCTTCATAAAATCCTTGGAAGCAGAAGTGACTATAACTGAGGTAGAAAGGCGCCCAGCTATCAGCTAAAGCACAAAGTGTTTTATTTACGAGCAACTGGATAACTGGAATTCTGATTATCACTTTTTTTTTATCTCTGATTCAAACACTGTGGAGAAATGCATCAATTTACGGGCTGCACACTTTTACCCAAGCATTAAAATTATAGATAAAGTGCATGATGACTGACTTATAGTAAACACATACACCTTTTTTTTAAAAATGAAATCTTTATGCCAGTACTATGCCAGTAGGTTCTGTGCTGCAACCCTTTTCAAACCAACTTACCTCTTGTAACCAACTAGACGTAGTTCAGTAATGAACAGCTGGTGCGACTGGTCTCACTCACCAAATCAGCCAGTTTTTTTTATTTATTTATTTTTAACCATATGCATTTCTAAACCGATATGGGGTTTACCTTGCTGTTTTTGGGTCTCTATTATACTGCCATTTTTTTATTTATTTATTTATTTTTGGTTTTCTTGTAGTGGATTGTCTGTGTATTAGTAGTTGTAGTAGTAGTCGTAGTGTACTGGTCTTAGTTTGTGACACACAGTTTTAATGCCTGGCATAGTGTCTCATGTTTATTATGTTTGTCTCCTTTTTTGGGAATGAGGACTGCTCTCTCACTCTCCTTCTCTATCTCTCTCTCACTTCCCCGTGTATCTCTCTGTCTCTCTGTTCCCTCCATCCTTTGGTGCTCTCTTTCTCAGCCCACCATATATAATGAGATTTTTCAGGAGAATGGTCACCAAATCTAATTGCTTTATTTGAATGATGCACCTTGGTATATATGTTTTGTTTTAAACAGATTTCTTTTTGTTTTGCTCATGGAAACCTTTCTTCCCTCATCCCCCCCTTTTTTTTTTCTTTCTCTCCACTCCATCTGTATGTTTACTTTTTTGAATAAGGACTGGCTCTGTCTGTTTACCTCTCACCTGCATCCGTTACTCTTAACTTACCTGTCCCATCTTCGTCTCGTATGCGTTTGATGTGGGAGTGCTGCGATTGTTTTGATTGGTCTCTATGCTGCATCCGATGCTTGCTGATTGGCTGAGTTTTCATTTATTTATTTGAGTTTTTGAATCACTCTTGGTCATGTGATGCGCCCATATATGGCTGCGTGTAATTTCTATGTTATTTGATTATTAATTTTGTCAAAGAAATGTTTTTGCACTCCCTCTTTCTCTCCCTCTCCTTTGTATTTGATTTGAGTATATATTAATTCTTTTAGGTACGTAAACCCCAGAAGTTTGGTTTCATATGGAAATGTCATTTCATTTGGTGTGGGTTTTTTTTTTTTATCCAGGCTGGACTGGGAGGGCAAAAGCGGGATGAGAAAAAGATGAATGTCTTCTTAATCATTAACACTTTAAGATTTGCTTTCTATTTTCTGTTGATTTGCATGTGTTCCTGTCAACCCAGTTTCATAAATTACGCATGACTCAAACACAACTATTAATATATCCACAGAGAACCAGCATTAACATAGGCGAAACTTGGAATTATTTGATCAATGTAAAACTCACATTATATATTTTTTTTATTCATTTACTCAGAATGTTTCCACTCAGCTGGCCAGGCTAAGCTAAATTAATTATTTCCACTGCCCTTGTCATCTGCAATGAGGGAAAAATGAGGTAAACCTAATTTCCATTTGAATGAAGCGCTTCAGATAAAGAACATGACTCATCAAGAGAGGCAAAGTGAACAGCAATCGTGGCTTTAATGGTCCTCCAAATAGTAGTGTAGCGTGCATGCACACACAAGCGCTCTCATTCCTCAGTCTCTCACTCCCATTTTGCCACACGCAAGCACACGCTCTGCTCAAATTGCTAAAAGGTCATGAATCTTTGGCTCGCCACACGGTTAAATGTGCAACTCCGACTGCACACTCGGACAGTGTGGGTTATTACTGTGAGCTACAGTCTCTCTCTTAAAGCCCATCAAAGGATGATGAGGATAGATCAAGGGACTGGAATGGGAGCCTTTGAAGCTCTGAGCAGAGATTTGCAGCCATTTTGGACTGAAAGGCCTGAGCATTCAGCCTGTTATGACAGCCAGCATGCACAGTGTACGCACAGACGTTAAGGAAGCCTCCAAACCTGTGCATGCTCAAAATAACGTATAGCTCAGTTTCCTTTGCTGTGCTACCCTCTTACATCTCTCCATAGTAATCCACCAAATCTCCTTTTTATTGCATGATGACTGAAAATTGCTTGGAACAATTTCCATCCACTTTTACACACAAACAGGCAGCCACACCAGCACAAGCAATGACACAGTCAGAATATAACCCTTAAATGTCAAGTGAAAGAAACTAATCTCTTCACCGGAAAATAACCCGTCAATAGAGTCTTCACCTGCATTAGCTTTAAGTCATCCTTGATGTTAATATTTGAGCAGAAGTTGTGCATCTCTAAAATGCACAAAGGAAATTTCAGTCAGTCTCAAAATTTGCGAAAAATGGACAAACATAACCTGTCGTCGTAGCAGCCGGCACGTTTGAAAATATTGTTGTAAAAACAGGCATATGTCAGCGTTGGTGTGCATTTTAGTTTGTGTGCTGGTTTTCTTTCCTCTCCTGTGCTGTTGTCTGCACGCTTGACTGTCTGCTCCTGTACCCCCAGGTGAATAACGCCACCGCCAGGGTGATGACTAACAAGAAAATGGTCAGTCCCTACCCTAACGGAGAGGCTCTCAGCACGCTGCCTTATGGTAACAACCACACTGACGCACACTAACAATGTCGGTCTAACAGTGTACAGAGAGCAACCTGCATTTTAACACAGCAAGACTCTTAAAATCTTGGATCTATTAGCAACAACTACTCTTTTTCTATAAATGGATTAGAATAACATTTCCAGCTGTGTTATCATCAGAGCGAAAGCAATGCAGTTATGTCACTCATAAACTCAGACACCTTTTAACAATTAAAACACCGGCGACATGGGTGTTTTAACACTGAGTAGAGTATAACTGAAAAAGCATGCATACAGTAGATCACAACCTTATAATGATTTATGGGTCTCAGAGGTGAAAGGAAAGCAAAGGAAAGAAATTTTATTTGAAATAGCCCCACTTATGTAATATTTAAAGTGATGAGAAATCCAGAAAATCCAGATAAACTTTATCTCAACTACATGAAACTTACTAGCATCAGTACTGTACAGAACAATGAAGAAAAACCAGGCGGTGAGCCTTTCAGAATGCTGCTTTTTCATCTAAATTTCTGTTTTTATGTCTCTTAAAATCCATTATTATTCATCATTAACTTTTCAAGCACATTTCCACAAAATAGTACGCATCTAAACAGTTACGTTGACCATAAAAGAGCAGTCACTGTAGAAATGTGCATCATTCATTTCAAGTACTCGGTCAAACATAAATGGTATCAATAAAAATGAGCTGAACTACAGAGCAAAGTGAAAATGTAATGTAATACTACATGATTAATATGTGATGTGAGTTAGCCCGTCTGTTTTTACCTGCGTTTACACACTTTTTAACTGTCCGTGCTGAATATTTGTCCTTCTCCCTTTCTGTGGGACTATCAGCGGGGTGGAAATTGAGCCCCATGGTGGGGGCTGTGTACGGACCGGAGCTCTACGCAGGTAAGACAACCTCCGCTTTGCCAACTGTAGAGATAAACAGACACAATATCATTTCACTAACATTTTAATATTTGCACTGTTTAACAAGTCTTCTCCTTTATTGACACTGCTGTCCAGCCATGACCACTATAGTTGAATTATTTATTTTCAATTTATTCTGGGCCAACTGCAGTTTTCTGCTTGCATTGTCCTTTTCCCCATGCATTGTCACTTTCTTTATAAAAATTTTGCTCCTGTCCTTCTCCCTCTCCTCACCTTCAGTCCCAGGGTTTCCCTACCCGTCAGCAGCAGCAGCAGCCACAACAGCAGCAGCTGCGTTTCGCGGTGCTCACCTCAGGGGCCGAGGCCGGCCTGTCTACAGTGCCGTGCGGGCTGCTGTTCCTCAGCCTGCCATCCCGGCCTACCCCGGGTAAAGAAAATCCGCTTCTTTGTAAACAATAGCTGGTCACTTCACTCTGTGGGTTCTAAACGAGACATTTTAGCAATAAAAAACAAAACAAAACAACAAAAGCCTGCTGAAGTAAATCCATTGAGCAACACATTCTGTTTGACCAGGTTGCTGTTGAACGCAGCTGTGTTCATTCACTTCATGCTCAAACATTATTCACACTTCACTGTCTTCAGTCAAATTGGCAGAATATCAGTCACATCACATCACGAGCTATTCCAGAGTGGCGCACTGATGGGACTGCACCATTGATGGTTCATTTGAATAAGCACACAGATACCGCCGTCATCAAATTTGCATAAGCACACACAGCCACACGCACTAATTTTACAAATGCAGTCACCCTGCACACAGATTGGCTGCAAATGATTCACTTTTGCCGTGACCTGTTTTTCGCCCCGCCGTGCTGTGTGCACTGTGCATGTCATTGTTGTGCTGTGATGATTTGCTAATTGGGTTGCAACTGCTGTGATTTTCTGATCAAAGCAGAGTGGACTGATTTAATGGCCTCATGGTTACTCACTATGATATGATTAAACTAAGCTAAGCAAGATGAAATTGGGGAATGCAGGAAATGCTTCCTCTGATTCTGCTGAACTGAAAACTGGACATCATTTCCTATAAAAATGACCCAATCAAAGTGGCCTTTATTGCCCTGGGTTTTCTACTAGCTGGGGAGCAGGAGTCCCATTTCAGTTCAATGAACTTCATGTATCATCCCCATGAGTGCATTGTTTAATGTTTTTAGTTGCACTTGTGGAGCTTAAATGGAAGTTGTATTTCTTCTGCATGCTGCATGGGTGTGAAATAACCACTTTTTCTCTTTCTTTCTCCTCCCTCCTGTGTGTTCCTGTTACCTCTCTTTATTTTTTTTTTGCTGTGTTGTGATCATCCACCCTGGGTTTTGGGACTATGCACCTCCTCCGTTTGCACCCCCCTCCCCTGGTACCTTTCTACACTCCCTCCTCTCTGTCTCTGCTGTGTTGTCCTCCTCTCAGCGTGGTGTATCAGGATGGGTTTTACGGAGCCGCAGACTTGTATGTAAGTAAATTCACTTCCAAGCAACACAACATCTCTGTTCCTCCACCTCACAGCTTTCTCCTGCTCTTTGTTTTTTTTTTTTTCTTCCCTCTGGGGTTGATTCTGCATGTGCATCCAGTCATGCGCTGCACAGAGCTGCCTGCATAATGGTGACGCAGAACTGGTTAGAACCACAAAATGTCACAAACCTTCACCAGATACTTTCATCACATAAGGTTATTTTTGCCGGAGGATTCTTTTTGTTGCTATAAAAGTAACATTTATTTTAGAATTGGTACACTGACTAGGACACGAGGCTGTTTTTTTTAAGGAATATCAAAATGAAGAACAACAACTGTGACACCTTAATCATAGGTTTGAGGATCTCAGACACCACTACAAAGGCTGCTCTGTAGGCGGATGTGGTTGTGTATGTGCGTGTGAACACAAGTGTGCGTGTGTGTATCCAGGTTGACAACGGTTGTTTCTGTTCTCTCTATAGACTAGTGTTTCAGGACTCAGTCCTTAGTCCCAGATTGCCTCAGGTAGGGTCATCTCAACATCAAACCCACAGTGTGCATTGCTTTACTTTACTACCTCCTCTGATCTTATCAATCATCTTCTGATCTGGAACATGTTGACTTTTAGTTGTTATAAAGAAAATGACAACTGCTTTGAGTTTTTGCTTTATTTTTCTACTAACTCACTGAACTCGTCTTTTTTTTTTCCGTTGTGGGAAAGGGAATTGTTTGTTTGTTTACTAAACTACTAAATTTTATATAGTGTAATGTTTTCCTTACAGTTTGCTCTAAAGAGGGGAAAATAAATAAAGTGTTAAAAAGGTTTGGTCAAATATTTGCATATTCTTAGAGTCACTTATAGTAAGGCAGTTTGGTTGTTTTTTGTTTTTGTTATATTTCAAAAAGTACCTTTTTAAATACTATAATTCTGTAAATAATGATAAAGGAAAACTCATAATTTTAAGTATTTTGAAACTGTCCATTGAAAATGGCTACCCAAGAAATTATATCCGCAATCCTTGAACTATCACGCAGGGGTATATTAATGTATTTAGTACATGTCTTTTCAATCTGAGACCAGAATTCTTTATTTTCATGCTCGGTTATTGTGCTGCACCCCCCCAAAACTCTACCATCACACTTAAAAAGTTTCTGCTTGCGTGCAGATTTATTTGCTCCGGTTTCTCCAAACTCTCTCATATTCACTTCCACTTTTTCAAATATCTGTTCTCCGTTAAATTATTTTCTTCAAAACTTCTGCTCAAAGTTTTTTTCAAAGACCTTATTTCTGCTCCTCACTTAAGTACCAAACTCAGGACCAAATTTAATGTCCAGAATTTTCCACAAACTGGATTATTTGTGACACAAAAGTGTCTCATATGAACACATGCATTCACGCATGACCTCACCAGGTTTATCCTGCATACGGCATTTTTCACACTCATGTTTGGATGTACTAAACAGCTATCCAAGACCTGGCTGTTAACCCCCCTCACCAACCACCAGACTGCCCGAGGGTTCAGATACAATGATGCACGTTGCTGTGTTCAGGCAGTTGTAGAGCGATGTATCACCCTGGCAAGGCGACCTGCATTGCCCTGGTATGTGGCAGGATGCGCATGTGTCTGCACAACGCAAAAGGTCCACCAGCACCTGTTCTTACCACGCAGGAGCTTTTTTAGGTGATTTACAGTGTGGCTTTGAGTCCACAGCATTAACCAGTTCCACCACATGTCCCCACTCCATTTTTTTCCTTTTCCTACTTATGAAAGATGTCAACGTTCCAAATGAAATTGTTCCTGGCCTCAGCTTCAGAAAGGTTTCACATTCAGTGAAATTCCTCTTTTATTCATCATTTTTCTTTGTTAAGATGAGCTAAATGTGCGCGAGCACGGTTTCCAACATCCGAATCACGCAGATTTCCACCTTTGCGCATACGCAAAGTTTTAGTATGAAATCCAGGCGTGTCCTTGTACATAAGTCCCCCGGACATTCGAATGTGCAGCAGCGCATCTGAGAATCAGTGAATCAGAGCAAAATTGAACACAAGCAGAGATTTCTTGGACAGAATTTGGAGAGAGAGCAGTTCAGCTTCTGAGTAAGGTTTCTTTCAAAATGCTCTTGGTTTAAAAAAGTAATTTTACCCCCAAACTAGGTTAAGTTAGCGTTGCTGTTCTTCAGTGGACCTGGTGCATTCATTTAAAAAAAATGGACAGAATGATGAACTTATTGTGACAGCATCGAGCTACCACCTTAAAATCAACATCTTGTGTGTAACTGGCTATTGAAATAAGGCGATAACATCAACAAACATGGAAAACAGCACAGAAATAACACATGATCTCTGTGGACGAAATACTGACTCTAAAAAAGCCGAGACTTTACCTCAGTCTGCTCTTTTCTTATTAACCTGATAGGCTTTCGTGTTTGAGATTATTTACTGGGAGCTTTAGACATTAAACAAGCTTTAAACGGTGTTTATTAAACAGTAGAGAGGGCGGTGTTCAAGCTGTGCAATGTGTAATCTTAATGAGCACTGACTCGCTAACAGCAGGCGCAGGTAGGAGGAAGACTGTCCGGGTCTCCTGGGGTCCATCTACTGATGCATTCAGCTGAAACAAGTTTTCTTTTCACAAGCTTCTCACAGAAAGTGTGAGGAGGCCAGAGAGTCTCAATATTTTTGTTTATTTTAATGTTTGGCACAATTTTTGTTTCATACGTGTTAGAAAAGAATAAAAAGGCTATTTGTAAACATAATATAATCATTTAGTCATGATGCTCTGTCACAACAGCTGCAGAAATAATTACTATTCCCATACTGCCATGTGTATATATATAAAAATAAACAAACAGCAGGCTTCCTGCTTTATTACATGAAACCATCATTGTTTTGTTTCTCAGAAAGCTCCAGTCAGTGTTGGTCAGTGGTGTGAGATGCTCTGAAAGCTGCCTTTAGGGGTTCAAGCTGGAATGGAGAACATGCCGTCTTCCTGAATTAACTGCTCCTACCTGGATAATAATTGAAGCATGTTTTGATCAGCTGCTGCATGCAGGCAAACTATACCACTACTCTATGACCTCCTTTCCCTCCACTCACCCAGAGAGCCTTGCTCTCTCTCCTTAATAACTCAGTTTTGTTTCTTGTTTTTTTATTATTATTATTATTCATTTTGTTACTCCAACCCTCGGCCTCTGCTTCATGTCCTGCAGGCGTCTCAGAGAATGCTGGGTTGTTTCTTTGTGCTTTGCTGATCTTTATTCTGATCAGGTCCAAATGCAGACATTGTGGTATATTTCTTTTTTCTTTTTTTTTCTCAAGGTCTGAATTTTAATTTTGGGTCATGCATGCAGTCTCAATGTGAGATGATTTTAGTGTCAGTCTAGGCTTGTGTGGGTGTGCTTGTGTGTGACTTTGTTTTTCATCTTTCTCTCTGTTTTTATTTGTCCTGAATCCATGTGAAAGAAGACAATAATTGTAACAAACGCCTCAAATAAAAGCTGTCGGCGCTAGTGTCCTCTGACTATAGGCGTTCCTTTGATGAATCTCTTCATTATTCCAGTCTTCTTTCCTGACAAAACAGTGAGGTTTCCATGTGGCCTCATCTGTGCCAACATTTCGTCTTCCTCTGTTTTTACCTCCTCCTGAACATTAGTGGAAATACAGTAACTTTAACAGTTTTCTTGCTCTCACACTGATAAAGTACTTCTTGTCCAACCCCCCACCCCCCAAACACCACAGACCTTCCTCTTTCCTGGGACATGAATGCAATACACTGACAGATGCTGCATTTTATTTACTGTAAATGTGAAAGTTGTAGTTTTTCAGAATGCAAAGGCGCATATTGTTGCATTTATCTCTTATAAGGTTGTGTTCAAAGTCGTCACAGTGTGTTTAAAAAAAAAAAAAAAAAGAAAGTGACTAAAGCTCAAAATCCTTATAATAACTTTTATTTCTAAACAACAGAACTGCTTCAGATCGGTGTTTTTAATGGAGTCGACCAACTTCTGGCACCTGTGAACAGCTGTTCTTAGTTTTTCCTTTTAAACGGCATTTTTGATGTTGGCCCACTAGTGTTCTGTTGGAAGAAGGCCCAGGGGTTGGGCTGGCCACACCATAACGCTTGGTTGCTGCTGCTTACTGGTGGGATTGGGGTCTTGTCTTGTTCAAACATTATTTGCAAGCACAAGACAACATGACCTCTTCAGGTATTTTTGACGTATTCAAACTGATCCATGATCAGTGGCTTCTAGCTGAGACGTCTTCAGGTAACTTCAGATATTCTTTGATCGCCCTGGAGCTGATCATTGGCTCTTCTTCCATTCTAATGGTACTTTTCCTTTTTTTTTTTTCTCCAACCATGTATTTGTGGTTTTGGTTGCTGTTTTAAAGCATTTAATATCATTTTTGCTGAGCAGCCTTGTATTTCCTGCTCTTCTTTATACGTTTAATCTTCTCCAATCAGCTTTTTCATCAGAGTATGTTGTTCCTCTGAACAATGTGCTGCTTTTTCACAGAATGAATGACCTCACTAACTGAACTCCATATAGCTGTGTTTTGAACGTCCTGCTGCTCCTTTTTCTCGTTTTTTTTTTTAGATTTATATTTTGATTCTGGAGCATTCTTTCCCGGTGTTGGAAGCAGAAGCTGATGTGGGGATTTTGGGCTTTGCTCGCTTTTTTTTTTTTTAAAGTGCACTGCTATTATTTTGAACATACTAACATGTGCATTAAATATATAGTTTTAATATTTTTTTAAATACAAAAATATTACATACAGTTTTTAAATTGAGGTTAATGTCAGTTTATTGCATCACCCCTCATTTACACATTACAGTTGCTTCTTGCACAGAGGCATGCCAGTTATTTGTTGTATGTGTGTGTGTGTGTGTGTGTGTGTCTGTAGGGAGGCTACCCTGCTGCTGCCGCCGCTGCTGCTGCCTATCGCTACGCACAGCCTGCAGCCGTAACCGGAGCAACTGCTGCAGCTGCTGCCTACAGTGACAGGTGAGACCAGCCTAGATCACGTTCTGACGAACACACTATCATTTCCAACTGGTACCGCTCAGACAGAGAGTGGAACCCACTAACTAACCAGCTCTGATGTTTATTTATCTGAATTTGTCCAAAGCGCCTAAACGGCTTACGACTAGTGAGCTCACCTGGTATGATTAGTGGTAATCCTTTAAAGCATTTCAGTTTGAATCACAGCAGAGCGCTTGGCGTGTTGTGATCACATGGTGCAGTACATAAATAAATAATAAAAGTCACTGTACGACATATCACACATGAATACTCACCACAGTCCAGCAGAGCAGCCATTCAAGAACAAACGTGGAAGAGATGGCAGGAGAGGGAACACCAGCAAAATCAAGGAATTATCTGTTCATGCTGAGGAAGAGATTTCTCTCCAGATTAATGAAGCATCCAGTAAGAAATGGTCGAAACTGCTCTCTGTAGGCGTCTACGGAAGCAAATTGCAAGTGGTTAATGAACTGAAATCATTTCAACGCTGCTGACTCGTAGGGCTCTCATACACTGAGACGCATGTGATTATAACATAAACTTGGATGCGATGTCAGGAATGGTAAGGTCAGACTGAATGTCGATGAGCCCTCTAGATTCGTTGACTACATGTGAGCCGGAGACGCCCGTAGTTGTATGGTTGCATCAGCACACAAAGCACACATGAAAATAAACCGCTCTATTGTGAAGTTTAAGTGAGCCAAAAAAGCATTGAAAATAAGCAGTGAAGGAGAAGAAACCTCTGATATTGTAGGACGAAAGACAGTCCATGATTCTTTCACAACGGTGATATTTTGTCTGCAACGAGCTAAAATGGTGCAGCTTATGACTGTCCCTTAAAGGTGGTTTCACTGGTTATTTTGAGCAGAAGGATTCTGTCTCGACCTCCTGATTCTGGACTGGGACAGCAGTGGGAAAGAGAACTGGACATAGTTGAAGCGCTGTGAGCTGATTATGGATAAATGGATGCCGAATTAGGACTGAAGGGACAGGACCTGGACAGCTTTAGAATGAAGGACAGGGTAGATGTTTTGAAATATAACAATTAAAACAAATAAAAGTGTTGACTAGTGTTAATTTAGTGGTATTTTAAGACCTGCCTGGTCACATTTTCTCTGTCGAAAAAGTGTTAAATAATGGCAGTTTGAGTGCGGAGGTACAGACTTGATCCTCTGAGAAGAATCAGAGGGGAAGGAACGAAAGAACATTTTTCATCATTAGTTTCAGCCTTTACCTTCTTTATCCCGTGCTCTTTTAAGGTAAAGTAGTTGGCCTCGTGCTTAATTCACAGGGTCCCTCATGTTGTTTGTCTGTGTGAAGTTATTATCTGGATGTTCTTTAATCCCCCATGAGCCCTTCAGGTAATTAATATTCAAAACTGTGTGATTTTAAATATTGTCTCGCAGTTGTAACAGGACAAGAAATATTTCATATTTTTACTGAAAATACGCACTGAAGTGTCTTATTTTTACACAGAAGGACAACATATAAACAATTTTTGTAAAAAAAAAAACAAAAAAAAAACTTGATATATTTCCATGTATATAATGTTTATATGCTTTTGCCTTCAAACTGTTTCTAGTTATGGGCGGGTGTACACTACGGATCCATACCACGCTTTGGCTCCAGCTGCTGCTGCTGCTTACGGAGTGGGAGCCATGGTGAGAAAACTGTAAAAGTAAAAGGAAGTAAAACAAAATATATAAATAAAAAAGTTTGGAAAGGATTTTTATATTTCTCCTATAGTTTATTATTAAAAATGAAACTTTCTCTTGCATGGGGTTGTACTTTATATCATAGCAGATACATAAAAGTCTGATTTTACAACTTTCTTTTTCTCTTCTGTGTCTTCCAGGCCAGTTTATACCGAGCGGGATACAGTAGGTTTGCTCCTTACTAAAACCACAAACACACCCAAGGAAGTTCACTTTGCTCCAAAACCCTTTCTCAGGCTCTGCATTTGGCAAGAGCTCCCCTCCATTTTTCTGCAGGCAGACTATAGTTACAACTTACATTTTTTTGTTTGTTTGTTTTGTTTTGTTTTTTTCCTTCCTTCTCGATGTTTCGTTCTTTTCTGGCGAAGAAGGATCATTGCCACATCATCATGTCAAACTCTTCTTTCCGTCGCTGACATGGAATCAATGAAAGAAAAAAAAAAAAAGAAAAAAAACTGCCAGCAGCATCCACCGTGTAAAAAGATGGGAGTGTTCTGCTTTGGACTTTAGTTGGGATGGATTTCAAAAAAAAGAAAAACACTACGACACCTGGAAGGAGAGAGAACCTGTCGCACTACAAACCTTTTTTCCTGAGAGTCACTGAGGTCCAAGTATATCCACTGCCCTGAAAGACCTAATCTGACCTACATCCAGTTCCATTCAGCATACAGAATTATACTATTTCCTCTTGAGTTTTCCTCCAGTCTTTGCCTGAACTCAACAATAGAACTGCCACAGCACTACTGTACAAAGGTACTTATGTTTTTAAAACACTATGTTGACACAGAACTATCATCTTCATATTATAAAGAAAAACTGAATGGAATGGAGAGCTTATACTAAACGTATAGGAAGTATTGTTTGTTTGTTTTTTTTCTTCAAAGCTAGAATAACGAACGTACAGCTGAAGGGAACATGGAAGCATCTACCTGACAGACACCACTGTTATCCTTAACTACTTTGAATTATATCCTGCTTCTTTTTTCTCATGATTTTCAAATACCTTTACAACTTTGTCCCAAGTATAAAATGAAACTTAAAAAAAAGCTTAAAAAATATGTGAGAATGACAAGGAAAACGAAAACAAGTGTTTTTTTTTCTGCATTACCTCAGTTTTTTTTGTTTTTATCGTGTTCTCTCTGTTTTTGGCAGTTATTGATAAGAAACTACATAGAAATATAATAAAAGTGTGGATGAATTCAAACCCACTTTCTGTAACGTGAACATCTGCACGCCTTTCAGTGATCACGACTGCCCGTGCTAAGATACAACATGGAATCCTTTTCTGCTGATTTCAGCTATGAACTGACCCCCCCACCCCCTCCTCCCCTTTTTAGCTCGTCCTTGATCCACTAGCGCTTCTTCCAAATAAGGACTGTGTACATTTCTGTCTCCTAAACCGTCAAGACATTCCAGCTGTAGCAGCAAAGGAGCGGATCAAATGGACAAAGAACCACAGAACACAAAGAAGATTTATCCGAGTGGGAGGGCCCACATGGGAGACTAATCATCTGCCAGTCAGTCAAATGGGGACCCGGAGCTGACGGGCAGAAACAGTCAAACAGATTAGAATACAGAGGGGGGATACACAGAGGCTGTTTTTCTTTTTGTAAATGAAGTATAGGAAAATCAGTTTGCTTTTCTTTATACCATTTAGCCACATCCTTGATATTTTCAGCTTCTCATCATGCCATTTTGGAATGCTCACCCTGAATAGTTTTGAAGTTTTCCTTACCGTTGCGTTTGAAGGTATGAAAAGGACTGGCAACCAGTTTACCAGCTGCATCCGTCTTTTTTGTGTTACATCTTTGTACACTCTTACGCTGTTATTTCTATTATTTGCCTTTTTGGTTCCAAAGATTTCCAGAAGAAAGCACATTTTTTTGGTCCTGATGTATTTCTCATTTCTGTGGTTGTCTTTTGTTTGCTGTTTGCAATCTTTTCTTTTTCTTTTCTTTTTTTACAGTACAGTGTTGTAGCATCATGCTGGGAAATGTCATGGAAGCTTTTACGAGGAAAAAAAAAAGACATTTAAACTGTTGCAGAGGTTAAGGATTTCTGACCTCCAAATATTAGAATGCTGTTAAATTTAATTTTGCTTCACACTAATTTATTGGTGATTTTTTTTTTCTCCTGTTTTCACATGAACACTTTGTAGATACAGATGTTTGCAGCAGAGAAAGGAAATAAGTCCATATGGAGACATGAGGGATACACAGAAAGGCAGGTAGATGTGAGAGCATTTTGAATTGCTTTTCTCAGCTGGGCCCAATTATAGAAGGGGTGTTCACACAATGTGGAAAGCAGGCCTACGGCCCAGTGGTGGCCACCTTTTCGAACAATGAAACAATGTGTGGGTGGTTTGCTGGAGGGACATTGTGGTGGTGAAGGTGACAAGCTGAGCCATTATTCATTAGCTGACAGAGTAACAGCATCCCTGCTGTCTTTTAGGGGCTACAGTGTGCTCAGGTGTGAGGAGGAGGAGTATGTTTTGTATGATTGCGTGCAGTAGGTCCAATAAGTATTTTTGATGAGCATTACCTCTTTCTTTTTTTTTTTCTCTTTTTTTTTTTTTTGTCTTATTGTTCCTTACAAGTATTATCAGAAGTGTTGCTATGCATGTTTTTGAGAGAGGAGGGGCGTCTTGTCTTTCATTTCATTTGTGCATGAATTGAAATCATAGTGCTGGAGGAGGATGGAGTGTTTACTGAGCAAGAAGGAGAAAGAACTTCTGCAGCCTGTTGTGCAGCGGCTGGAGGAAGGAGGAAGGTCCAGTGTGGATGGCAGACTTCTGTGGCCCACAGCCACTTTAGAATAGCTAAATCAGCCTTCCTCAATATTCTAGGTTATCTCTGCTCTGTGCCTCTGTGGTTGTCATGGTAATCAACAGTCCTATCAGAAGTGTGAAGTTTAATTTGGCTTGCCTGAACCCTTGTGGTTTGCTTTTATGATTAAAATGATAATGATATTTCAGGTTATATGGTTTCACCAGAGATGAAGGCAGCGGCAGCTCCTGCTTCCTGGTTCCTGTGTTGGTTCGCGGTGAACCCACAGATGCTCAGAGACTTCTCCACCTCACTCATTCAGCTGGTGAAAGCTTGCTTTGATGTGGTGAAATCAGCGACGTGTAGTTCCGTTTCCGTCACCTCTGCTGGAAGTCACAGCCGCAAAAGTTCTGATGCAGACCTGCACTGTGCTGTCAAACCAGTGGGAGCCTTTTTTTTTTGTTTTTTGTTTTTTTGTGTGTGTGTGTGTACAGCCATTTAAGTAATGAGTTTGAATTGCATGTGGAGGATGTTTTTTCTTTTTGGATCACATGCTCTTAAAGGCTCATTTATCCAAGTGATTTTTTTTTTTTTTTTTTTTTTTTTTTTTTTATAAATAAGCGCTATGTATTTTCTCATAATGTTTTATTTTTGCCATCCTTGTGTCTGCCTTCTGTTTATTCTCTTCATTATTATTGAATGTATATAATAAATAAACTGTTTGGTTTTTATTCTGGTCTCCGTGTGCCTGAATCCTCACATTGCAGAGCTGAAGACACATGTAGCTGGTGTATAGTCGCAACCAGGAGCTGATAGAGCATGTTCCCAGATATGGCTCTTGATTTTGGAGCTAGGAACTATTATCTTATCGTTTTCTGAGTTTGGCCGCTATGAATGCATGCAGTCAGAGTAGCGACTGCTTTAAACCCAACAGAACCAAACACCACAGAAGATAAAGGAGAATGGAGTTCGATTAAACAGGATTATCAGTTTAAATAGACTTGCAACATTTTAGATAGAGCACGCTTATTTTCTCAGACTGTACAAAAGACTTTCCTCCTCAATAATAAATGATTAATTTGCAGATCAGTAATATTGATCTCCATGTGCATGATTTGGGTGTCTCTAACTCTGACCACAAAGCTATAACTCTTGACTTTCCTTTAAGACCCTGTTCAATAAAACAAAACGTTAACTTCATTTCAGGAACATAAACTTTAACCCCTATGGCCTGTTAGCTGATCTGCAGAACCATATGTTCTCATTATTCCTCGGTACGTGGACTTGTTGGCTACAACAAATCCTGGAGGCCCATGCCCCTCTTGAGACGAGAGCGGTGACATTTACGTGCGCAGATGCGTGTTGTAGAATGAAGGTGGCTGGGAGAGTCCTTGAGAGGTGTTTTTGTGTCCTCTGGGCCAACGATACATAAAACTGCTATGTGCCAAATCACTTAACTGAACATTATTCTGACATTTTTAACAATGAATCGGGTAGTTCGAAACGGCTCTTCTCAACATTAAATCGTCTACTTGAGCTGCTGAGCCACACGTGTATGATACATAGGATCAATGCAGCAAATTTCTCTGTTTTCACTTCCAGAACTGGTTCATCTCTTATCAGCTCCACCCCAGCACCTGATTTCTCTGATTTTACTCTTCCCACACAGAGACAGGTTGAGTATCTCACCCATGAGATGAGAACCCTCTCATCACCACCATTATAAATGTTTCCCTATAATCTGGCCATATTCCACTTGCCTTGAAAACTGCACTAATCAGTCCCCTAACCCTCCTAAGACCCTGAGATCCTGGCTATCAGCCCATTTCCAATCAAGTGTTCAAGAGAAAACTGTTACTACCCAGATCAAGGGCCATTCCTTCAGTCAGGACTTTGCTCTACTCCCTTCATCTCCATTGCTCTTCATCCTCTTGGACCTCACAGCCTCCTTTGACAGTATAGATCATAAAATTCACTTACTTCATTTAAAATACTTCATTGGGTTTTCCGGTACTTGAGTGGTTCTGGTCCTACCTGACTGATAGAGCTGAGTATGTGGTTCAGCTGGACGCTAGATGAACGTCCCATGTTGTCACCTGTGGGGTCCCTCGGGGACCTGCCCTTGGGCCAACCTTTTTCACCACTAATATGCCCCCCCTCTGGGCCATTACACACTGCTGTCTCATTTGTTGGCCACATTATTTCCCTCACATGCTCTATCCAATCACCTTTCTTTTGACAGCCATATTCAACACCTTTGTAAAGCTTTTTGGGGGCTTTTTTTTTGTTTGTATGTTTGTTTTCTTTTTTAATCTTAAGAGCATTTCAAAACTAGGCACCCTTCCTCTCTCTCCCTGCTGCTGAAAAGCTGGTTCACTCCTTTGTCTCCTCCAGGCTGGATTACTGTAACACACTTCTCACTGGGATCCTGGCAGGAGCCTCCAGACGCTTCAACACATCCAGAACTGAGATGCCAGGATCCTGATGGGGTTTCGTAAAACCCAGCACATTATACCCATTCTATCTAACCTTCACTGGCTTTCGGTCAGGTTCAGGATGGAATAGAAAATCTGTCCTCTGACCTACCAGTGTCTCTATAACAGCGCACCAGTGGATCTAAAACAGCTGATCATGTTCCACAAACTGACAAGGAACCTCCGCTCAGCTAACAGCCTCCATCTTCAGGTCCCTAAGACCAAGCACAACAAAATGGGGGACAGAGTCTTTTCAGGCAGCTGTACCTACTTTTTGAAACTGAAAAAAATCTAAATTTCAGAAATCTTTTCAATAACTGCTACTTGTCTTTTTTTTTTTTTTTAAACTTTTTGCTGTGGCTGTAACACTTTGAGATTTGCCTGCAAATCTAAAGAGCAATATAAATAAAACATACCACCATTATTTTTATTATTATTATTAAGATGTGCTAGGCAAATGACTCAATGCAGGCACACTTTTGTTCTTCCAGACTGCATCCTCGGCGTGATAAACCGCCCCACCACCTTCAGAACTTTCTCATCACTGCCAAGGGGGGAAACGATCTGGAGCAAGCTTTAATTGCATGTGGAGCTAATGGCTGTAAATGGGTTGAATATTGCAGGAAACCTCATATCTGCTAATTGCTCTAATGCACAAGAGGCCAATTGCCAATTTGATGGCTTGCTCTTTCTGAGTAATTGAAGTTAGAATAATTGGAAGACGAGATTGAAGGAGGGTGTCTGTGTGATATTTCAGCTCTTAAAGTTACAAACCGACCTTTGTTGATGGCAGATCACTACAGGCCACAGTAGATGGAAAAATAATAATGTGCAACAGCAGGTGTGTATCTCTCCAGTCCCATGCTGGCAAATACTGTCTCTAGGAGCGCCCAGACATTGCCCCCTGGTGGTTCAACTTTGACACTGCAGCTCCACTTTGTGTGTAAACTGATTCTCAGTGTTACATGAGTGAAAGGTGTGAGCGCAACAAGCAAGTAGTTTTTCTAGAAGAATTCTTTATTGACAAAGTAAGTCTACAATTATGCTTTAAAAGTGAAAGAGTTATGTCTTGTTCTCATAACTGCACAGCTCATAGTTGAGATTCAGGTGCTTTAAGAAATACCCTGGAACTTTGACAATGAGGATGTTAGGCAGTGATGGTACAAGCGTCCCACAGCGCCGGCAGCTCTCCTGTTCTGCCCTCCTCCTGTCTTGTCTCATCGCATCCAATCAGTTTTCTCTCCACTCTTACTTCCTCTCCCCTCTCATCCCTTGGTCTTTCATCCCTCTCCCTCAACTGTTCTCTGCTCCGCTCAGCAGTTTGGCACCTCCAGAGGGACAGATTCACACTTCTTTTATCACCTCCAGGCTATTATATACCAACTCTTGAGTGTCACAGAATGTGCATGTGGAACCCGTTAAAGAGACTCGCTTCCACTTAGCATTTGTCTTGTGGATTTCCCATCAGAGGAAACCTATGTGAGCCCATCTTGTCTCCATGATGACACCCCAGCAGATGAATGAGACTGCAGTCTTTTTTTTCTTTTGTTTACTTTTTGAAACTGATGATCTTACATCATTATTTAATGTATTGGAATAAAAACATATTTACATTTGCATATTAATGCATAACCCTTTAGACTTGATGTAGATTTACCAATGTGAATGTGAAAGACTTCAGCCAACGTGACTTTAATCATGTCCATAATATTCATCGTACGGTTCATTGTAGTTGGTGGTCTGAGGGCGAGGAATGCTGTAATCCTTGTCAGGGTCGATCTCCTGAAATACACAGTGACACATTTATCATTTTAAGGCAATTAATTCCCATGACAAACTGATTTAATCAAAGCCACGATATGAAGCAATACCACCTCTGGCCACATGGGGGCATATAGATCTGTTAAGTTGACCAAAGAGTCACTGAAATGACAGTGATGAGTGGGGATGGTCTGACAGGTTCTACCTCACTTTGTCTCACAAGACGTTTTGTTTAATGCAAAGGGGGAGTAAATCCAATTTTCCTTTTTTGAAGTGAACCAGAGAATGCAGTTCCTTTAGTGACCACTAGGGCCTGGCTCCCAAAGTGAATGCATCTTCATTGGCCTCAGTGTTAAAATGTCCAACTTTACAGCAGAAATAAACATTTACAGCCTCGTTCAAAAACAAAAGTTTTGGTCTCTATAGCTTGATGTGACACTCATAGCAACTGTACATGGGTTGCATTTTTATGCTACCTTTTTTTATGATAACTTTATTGGGCCAAATTATATAAAGCCACAAATATGTTCACAATAGAAGCTACAATAGAAGTACCACAAAATATGACATGTAACGTGAGTTATATTCACCTTGTTGTCTTCACTTCGGACAAAGTTTGCCATCTATTGTGACAGCAGGAGCTGTGTCAGTAAAACTAATTGCTGTCTTCCTGTACATTTTGTGGGAAGCTGTGCGATTGGTTTATTCAGACAAACCCCGCCCCCATGTGTTAATGCAATGCTGCTGTGTGAGCATACTATACATGAGCAGCACTCACACTCATCCTCATCTGGGCTCCGCTCTTTGCCTTTCTGGTCTTCCCAGTATCACCACTTGTGTAGCCAATCAGTGCTGATATTTTTGTTGTTGAAATGATGGACACAAAACCAGGTTCAGCACAATAACATTCCTCGTTTTCTGTTTTCCCTCACAAAAAATCAGTACCCTCCATCTGTCGACCGCCTAACCTCCGTCATATCAGCCGTTAAGAGATAGATGTCTAGCTTCTTTGCTTTGGATCTATGTGGATGCACTCTCTACAATATTACAGTAGTACACTGTGGTTGCTTAAAGGTAAAATTTATGTAAAAAGAATGATCTTTATCCCTTGTTTTGGCTTCTTGCTTTCTTTACCAAAGTGGTAAAGACCCTTTTCAATGATTTTCAGTGGTGTCCAATGGCTAGCTGTCACCTTAGCTAATTCACACCTTTGATAAACCTGACTTTTGAGCTGTGAATAAAGACCTAACCAAGCATAATCTTTAACGATAGTTTGGCTTCTGGCTGCTTACAGAAGATAACCGGAGGATAGCCAGTTGGGCCGCCTTTGGCTCATTTGCTTCTACCTCCTACAAACCAGCCAGGTCCTCCAGTTTAGTGGCCTTCGCCCCAGACCATTTACAGACCTTTCCAGATCAACAAACAAGACTACTAGCCAACAGGGTTGAGTAACAACATCTGAAATAAGCATGTATGGACAGATCGACTCAGAGAGAATGTAAGATAACTAACATTACCTTACTTTCATTCTGATGGAACACATACGATCATAGCTATCTTGGGGTTACTGAGCAAATGTGAATGTGTTCCAGCAGTGTTTCAGATTATACCAGGGACTTTCTCATGATATGCCGCCCCCATGTGGTAAGAATTAATATTTCTAGCTAGAGTTGCTTGAAACCTGATGACTAATTTCGTCGGTGTGTAAAAAGAATATAGTTGCAGAGGTTGTTGAATCGTTTTTTTGCTTTTTTGTTTGTTTGTTTGTTTGTTTGTTTGTTTTATTGAAGTCAAGTACTCACTGTCATGGAGAACCCAGACTCGTAGGGTGATCGCAGCTTTGGCTCAGCTCTGCCTGAAGGGACACATAGTACAGTTAGATCTTTTTCTCCTTGCATTTTACTTGTAGAACAGGGTAGAATCAACCCCTCTTAGGGCTTTAAGTTTTTCTCTTACATTTGAAATGTTACATTCAAAAGCAAAACACACACACACACACCTGCACAGTTGAAGTCACTCAGGTGTGGCAGCTACTGAACAAAGCACCTGTTGTTAACTAAATACACCATCAATTTGTCAGTCACAATTTCTCTTTAACAGTTACACAGTGCTGCTGTAAAATCATTCAACAAAACGTAGTACAGAATGGATGTTTTGCCTGTGAGGTAGGATTCATCACCGTGGTGGTTTTTAACAAACCAGGGAGACTAAAAAGCTACGTCTTTTAATTAATATAAAAACAAATTTGAGGTAGCTTCGCTTCTATTTGAAAGAATTATTAATTTACTCCCATGTGCAGGGAAATATTTAACTTTTGTCCAAATTGATTTTTTTTTTCTCAAAAAACATGTACCGAGTTAATTAAATCAAATGTTTTGCTAATAAAGTACTAAACAGTTCATACAAGATCAGCTGAATTGATTAGCGAAGTGATTAGTCAGTCAGTTCTGCTTTCTCATGGTGAAGATAGTTTGGGAGAGTTTTGTTTTTTTATGTTTTTTTTTCTGGAAGCACAGGAGGGAGGAGTCAGCTTTCAGTGTTCAAATATCGATCGAAGTCATCTCATCCAGAAATCTCTTACCCTTCCTTTAATGAAAGCAATTAATGACGACACTGCTATACAAAAGATCAACAACGTATCTGTTTATGAATCACTACCACCACAGCAGACATTTACTTCTTATACTTGCATTGTTCTAATTTTATTTCTCCAGTAACATTTTTAATAGTAGCAGGGTCTGATTGCTTACAGGTAACAGTGAAAAGAATATTTGCAATTTGAAAGTAATTCTCTATGTGGTTTATTGGTTAATATATTGGTCAAATGTCAGAAAAAAAATTGAAAGTTTTGACAATTTACTTAAGTTTACTGGTTTTAACTTGTATGTTATTCCTCTAGATAAAATATCTACATGTTTAGAGCAAAAATGTAGCTCAAGAAATCTTATTTGAATCTGAGGAAACAGATGTTTCTTGGTCAGTTAATTGGGAGGAGAAAAATACAAAATAAGGTTTCTGTTCTATCAAAGGACCATAATAATAATGAAACACCGTTTTAGGTTCTTTAGACCATTTTTGGTTGTTTGAAATTACAACCAACTAAAAAACTATAACAGAACACTGCTCTGTGACATCACAGATCCAGGTCAGAGTAGAATTATCCATTTTCCCATCATTATCTCCACTTCACATCTACTTCTGACATGGTTTAACACAGATTACAGCAGAGTACCCCCTAAAACCAGCTGCTATGAACAAAGCTGTAAAGACATGGAAATAATTTATTTCTTCTATAGCCATGTGGTACTTTGATTAAACTATGTCATAGACCGCTGAAATTTACGCCAACTTTTGAATAAAAAATAATACTACATCTACTTTGAATCACAGCGTCTCACCTCTCCTGTTTTCGCCTTCACCCTCAAAGCTTCCGTTTTCTTTTCCTTCTTTCCGGCTTGCCAGTCCTGGGATATCAGCATTGGGACTGGTCCATCCTGCAAAGCTAAGAGGCACATCCTTGGATGTGGTTTCTCCTTTGCAGAAGAAGGCAACTTGAGACAACCCATGCCCCATGAGTAATACCCAGCCGTTTGCCACCAGCGCAATGCTCAGCACTGGGTCATCCCAAGCCGGTCGATGGCCCAAGTCAGGGTTTCCTCTGGTTAACATGGAGATCCAGACCACCCAGATGCAGACGGAGAGCAGCGTTGTGACACAGAGCAGTATGGCCTGTATCCTCCACTGCTGGTTGCTGGGCCCTGTGTAGCTGTAGCTGTATGTGGAGCAGGAGCGGCACACCAAATGCAGGGAAAGGATCAGGCTGATGGCCAGGAGGCACAGCACATAGATCTGCAACATGACAAACTCCCCCTGACTGTACTCGCATGGTTTCTTGTCTCTGACCAATACGATGATCAGCCACTCAGTCGAGATGATGACCTGCACAATGAAGAGCCCCAGAGCCACAGCTGGCTCCCCCCAGCCACGGGCAGCTGCAAAGCCCAGCAGAGCAAGGCAGCGAGCCAGCAGGCAGGAAAAGGCCAAGGAGAAGAGCACTCCAAAGAGGAAAATCCTGGTAGGGCACGTCTGAGGGGTCAGACGGATGATAAACGAAAACGTGATGGCGAAGATCCCGGCTGTGGCCAGCAGGAACATGGACATGCGGACCACCGTGCTCCCGAGACCTCTGCGGTGGTGCCGTGACGTCAAACAGGTGCACAAGGACCAGAGCAGCAGGCCTAACAGGAGACCACAACTGATGAGGAAGCCTGTAGAGGCCAGGGTCTCTAACACAATCCCCCACGCTGCCCGACGGTCACACAGGAATCTGTAAATCGGATTGAGTCCAGCACCACAGCCTCGAACTCCTTTCTGGCGAGTCACATTTGAGGAAGTGGTTGTAGTGTTGGCTGTGGGACTGGTGGAGTTCCTGTTGGATGACTGGCATAGACAAGTGAGGGGGACGTAGAGGAGGAAAAGGACAGCGACAAGGAAGCTGTGCCTCACAGATGAAGCAGCCATAGTCACTTTAGTGATCCACATGAGAACTCAGCCTTTATTCTGAACTGTCCTTCGTTATTGCTGTAACAACAAGCACACGTTAGTCTCATTGCACACAATGAAAGTATGAAGTCACACACTGCAGTGCTAACATGAGAGACCAGAAGATGGAAATTCAAATGTGAAAGCTCGCTTAGCACAGAGAGTGCAGGAACAGGGAGTGTACAAACATGCCAGAACAAAGCTGAGATGTGAGGTGGCCAGAACTGCAGGAAAAACAACTGGGAGACTGTCTGTCTGAAAAACAAAACTTAATAATGATAAAAGAAACCTGTTAAATGTGGGGTTTATATAATGTTCAGGTAAGGCTTGAGGTTAGAGACGGGCAGAGATTTTCACCCCTGATAGATGTCACTTCCTCCAGCCCATAGTGGAGTCTTTGTTTCCTTGTCACAGATTTAAAGATGACCTTTTAGTGGTTTTAACAGCGAACAAATATAGACTTTACCCTTTTGTCCCCCTTTTTTTGTATTTTGTTTTTTGCATTTTCATCAATGTGGAAAAAGATTACTCCCGTACTAGGTCAAGTTAAGAGATTTTCTGATTTGAATATGAAGGTTTGAATATTAGGATGATTAGTTGCCAGTTAATAGCGCTGTTAAACAACTCAGCTTTATAGGAATTGTAACAAGAATTATTATACATATGTCCAACTTGCTTACCTTTCTTTTGCTTTCAGGAGTGAATTTAAGCACTCAATCCAAAACTCTCAATCCACAAAATTCACATTAAATTCCTCAGCATGCAACCATGGTCCTGCTATCACGATGATGTGCTCATATCTGTCAACTCAAAGTAAAAATGCGCAATTTGAAGTAGAACAGATGAATTCTGAAGTTGTCAAAAGATTTTTTTCAGTTCACATCAACAGAAATCTGCACCCCAAACTCATTCTTTCCTCTCAAATCCTGTCCTGCTGTATTTCTCTGCCTGGGTTCCTCCCTGAAAATATAGGTGGAGCTCATATCACCTGGAAGTGATGGCAGTGAGGTCATTTGCATCCCATGTGTCGATAACAAGAGTGCTCTATCTGGAGCAACCAGACTGAAGTAGGTATGAGGTGTTGTGTCATGTCAAACATGCTCAGGAGGGGTGAGAGGAGCACCATTGTTTAGGGAGGGTTTAAGGTGAGTCAAAGTGACTCATCCAATTGCCACTGGGATACGGAGCAGTTGTTGCCGTAGTTACTGGTAAATCACTGTAACAACATCTAAAATCAGTTATGAGCCCCAGGGGAAGTTGCAGTAAGAGTTTGAGATTGCTTTTGTCTTTTACAAGCCCGAACAAAGCACTTCTACTCATGCCTTCACAAGCGCAGTGTTCATAGGGTGTGTTCAGTGATCTGAAGTTACTCTTAATACCCGTAAAATCATGCAGCCAAATGTTTCAGAGCTTCAGCTTTTCCATTTACAAGCATGTTTGACACAGGAGAAGCATGTATGCACATATGGTTTTATGATCATTTACATCAAAAGAATATTTCAAAAACACCAACAATCTGCCTTAAGTTAGGTAAAATACATTCTGTGGTTACCTTTTTTTTCATTTCAGCAGTTTAGCTTTTCATTAAAGCAATAATAAATTCTTTTCGGGGCCATTTGAAAGACTCGCTCAGGATGTGACATGAGCAACATGGTCACATCTTAGTTCACCTAAACATCATTTAAACACAGCAGCGGACCTAATGGTGTGGTAAATCTTTCTATGTACCACGGAAGACAGAAATCGCAATGACATCACACCCGAGCCGACCGACTAGCCTAATATTATCCAAACATTGGAGTGGCTGCTGCTCGCCAAAGTTAGCAACGCAAACACTAAACAACACAGCATTTAGTACAAACAAACAGCGTAGCAACCCATCTACTGATTTAAAAAAAAACAAAAAAAACAAAACAAGCAGTGTTATTTGTATGTCTGACATAATGTGAATAAAATAAGGTAGAATTGTCACAAACAGTAATATTAGACCTAAAAGTGTTAGCTTGGAAAACAAACATGGATGCCTCAGAAATCTGCTGATTGTGCTCTTTCTATCAGAAAACAATAAATAACACTCCCACCAAAGATGATTTGACTCTTCAATGACTGGTTGTTTTAATTTGTTTCAACTTGTTTTTTTTTGAGGACTATGACATGTCATTGGTATTTTATTGATATCATTACGGCACTCTGTGTTGTAGTTTGGTCACGCAAAAAGTAAGTCTAAATAGATGTCTAAACAGAAGTTTGACCTTACACCCATGTGGTATAACCAGTGGCATTAATAAAATACATAAAAACAGGGCCTTTACTGCTGTTTACCGAGCTTGAAAGGACCCCTGATTCTGACAGATATTTGCTGAGATCTACTAGTTCTCCAGTGCCAAAAACCAGTCCTACAAGGTTTATGAGTGGCTAAAGCCAAGCCTAGCAGGCTAGCCTAAAACAACACCATCATTTTAGCTGTGCAGCTATATGGTGTAGGGGGACACCAAGAAGGACTGTATAATGTGCTTAATTTTTACGACCATTTTTGTGTCTATTTTTGCATATTTAAACCCTACTATTCTGATAATTCATCTGTCGCTTGCTGCTGCTGCTGTAACAAGGAAATTTCCCACAAGTGGGATTAATAAAGGACTTAAAGTCTAATCTTATTTTGTCTTATCATCATCCTGTCTGCGTTATCTCCCTATTCTCTCTTTCTTTTACCCAGTTCTTCTCTTGCAGTCGTTTGGCTTAAAGATTTTCTCCCAGTAGGTGGTTTTACTTGCCACTGTTTCTAAGCATTAAAGTTTGCTTGGGGGTCATGCTCTGGGACTCTGAAAAGTGCCTAGAGACATTTTTTTGTGATAGATGCTATACAAATGAAGTTGAATTGACTTGACAGAGCTTTTGGATCAGCTTCTTTTAGTGGCTATGCATCCCACTTCAGTTCTGAGTATTTGAAACAGCACAGCGTCTGTTGCATCACATTAGTTTGCAGCCTTGAGTGGTGTGATGGTGGGCAGGTTGCACTCTGCCTCTGGCCACTCAGATGCAAACAGAGCTAAGAAATATAAATAGAAGTAAAAAGGAACATAGCTCTTTCTTTCTTCTCATGAAAAGAAACCAATCCATTCTGTTTTTAGACACCACCATATTGTTTTTAACTTGGAAAATCTGATCAAATGGAAGAAAAAAAAACAGTGACCAGCACAAGTACTGAAAATAGTCACATTTTATTGTAGCTATCAGTACATACCAGCTTACAGTACATTTTCTGTAGTATTCTGCTGACAAACACAAAACACATACAGTATATGCCTTTATTTTTTCTGAGGAGGGACCTGGGTTCAGACAGCAGCAGGAAGAGAGGGACATGTAGAACGAGATTAAAGGGAATTTCCTCCTCCATGATCCTGTGAAAGTACGCCTATACAGCATCCTTCACACTCTCCTGGCCTCCCTTGGTGTTTACAGTCACCTTGGTCACAAGGAGTAGAAAATACAATGCAAAATAAAAGAGGAGGGAAATACAAAAGGTAAAGACGGAAGCCGAGGTAAAAAGGTTCAACTCTGAGAATTCATTATTTACATTTTAACAGACAGCTAGAAGCAATAAAAGCTAGTGTTTATCTAGCGTTTGGCTTGCATCCGTTGCCGCAAGTAATGAAGGTAGGAGCGAGGAGGGCAAAGGAGAGAGGAGGGGTCAAGAGTACTGCTAAATGGATGATGGGAAGGAAAAAGGTATGTGGAGTTGTTGTTTTTCTCGTCTTCTTATTTCAAGTATATAGATATATATACTGTATACAGTATAATAATATAAAATAGCAATATTATCCACTTAGTGGAGTAAGGTATGAGGTAGATAGACGAGAGGGCATTAGGGGTAAGCCGGCAGCCTTATCATGGCATTCCCAGCTCGGATTTAGAAAAGGCAGGATGGAGAGGAGCAGACAGGAAAGGTGCAGGCAGGCAAGGAAGGCAGGAGGTTTAGATGATGCCGTATTTGGCCAAGTCGCTGAGCTCCATGTCGCCGAAGGCTTCCCATGGGCACACTACTGTGATGTCTGTGCCAAGACCCTCCATGCCTGGGATGTCGTCACCAAAGCTGGAGGAAGAAGAAACAACGATGTCAAACAAAGCTGGCCAAAGTGATTGTGTACTCAAAAAAATAAATAAAATCCCCCAAATATGGAAGGTACTTTTACCCTTTCTGTCCTGGCTTGGGCGCCTTGCTCTTGAATGTACGAGTCTGCCTCTGTTTGAACTTGGGTGGTCCCTTCTTGGGCGTGGTGGGGCCAGTGGCACCGCCGGGGGCCAGGGCGCTTCCTGCAGGGGGGCTGGCGTTCATTTCTGCTGAGAGTCTGTGGAGGATAGAATCAATTTTTTTTTGTTTTTTTCAGGAAAAGTGACCCTCCCTCATTTGTCTTTCTCTGCCGTCTGCTGCTCTTCTTTAATCCTGTTTGGTTCCAGCTCTTAATGCCAATCAGTGGTGATTATACAGATTAGGCTCAACAGCCAGATTATTTCTAATCCCACCCCAATCCTCTGCTGACTAATTGCCCTTTGTCAAGTGAAACAGGAAAACATCTCTCATTCTTGACCTCAAACTTTTCCATAAACTCTACATCTTTGATCTCCATACAACATTTTATCTACTTCCTGGATGTCTTTGGTTGCCTCATTACTCAAATGCATTTCATTTTCTCTTTCTTTGAATTCTTGTCAAGTTTGAATGTTTTTTTTTCTAATTGCAGTTGATCTCTTGAACATAAAAACCCTCATCCGTTCCTGCTGGTATCATGTCAAACCAGACCTGAAGCAGTATCTGGCCTCTTATCTACCTCTTGCCCTTCTTCTTCTTCTGCTGACAGTGATAATTCTGTTTGGACAGAATGTGAAAGACACCCTGGTTTGTAACCTAATGTAGCTCAACCATGTGTGTAGTCTGCATCAGCACCGGCAGATCTAAACCGCCGTGGATGATGTCTTTCCTGAGTATAATACCTCTCAGCTCCTGTGTGTGGAGGTCTGAGAGGCTGCTGCTGAGCTGCACTGTGAAGTTGCAGCCTGACAGGTTATTAGCCATCTGTTTGCTGTGACTGCTGCTCCTAAAGTCAATCCGCTTTATAGTGTTAGAAACAAAACACACCTGTTCCCCCTCTACAGAGTTCTGCCCATGTCCTTTAAAACGTTTGCAATTCTCTAGCAGCTTTTAAATAAACATATATTAATCTAAATTCTTGCTAATTATTCTCAGTTGTCCACCAGTTTGGTGACTCCTACAGAAATCATCACTGTTAAAAGTTTTTACACTATAGGATGCACTCGACATTGCCCTTTCAGCAGCTGTTACAGTCAAATAAGTGAAAAGTTTAACTTTTTTTTCTTTAATTTATCAGCGAATCCTCAGCTACTCAAAGTTGCAGCAGTGGAGTTTGTTCCTACCTGTTGACTGATGTCCCACGATGTCTTTGCTTGGAGCTGCTTCTGTCTTCTCCTCGAGTCTGTGAAACACATCGGCCTGTCTGCTTTTATACGTTTAACGCTAATCCTCACATCCTCCTCTTTCCAGTCACATGGTCAACCAGGTAAGGTCAGCCAAACTTCTCGAGCAAACCCGCATCTTCTCGCCTCCCCTGCCTCCCTCCTCCCCTGTCCTTGATCCCATCAACCCCCCGCATACACACACACACACACACCCGTGCCCTCCCTCCTTGCTGCAGTACGAAAGAGGGGCAACCCACTGAGCAGACAATGTCAAAGATCAGTCTGGAAAGATTTATCCGGCTTATCCCTCTAAACCTCAGCACGCCTGCATTTAGCTGTGCTGTGAGAAGACAATCTACCGGTCGCGTTTCAGGTCCATGTGAGATGCTGTGTTCACATGTGAGATGTTATTGTGTCCTGTTTGTTTGTCTCTTAGACATTTAGAAGTGAGGTGACTTTGACAATGACTGTATTTACTTTGTAGCTGTAATCTTCCTTTACTTATTGGTTACATATTTTTCTGTTAAATGCAGCTTTAATGAGGTTCTTACTCTGAGCAAAAGAACCAACATGCCAGATATTTTTAGATATTTCCAGATAGAATTCAAGTGATTAAACCCCTTCATTTACTTCAATCTACAAATAAAATGGATCTATCCAATTGCATTAAAAATAAGACCTGCATTAAAGAACCTGCTATTAGATTTTGTTAGAACTGCAGCCTGAAAAAACAGGCCATATTCAAAAAGAGTTTCTGTTTCTTCTGTTCATGTTGTATTCCAGTTATTCTTCTCAAACTGTAGCACATTTGATGACTGTTGTTGCCTCACTGCATGGGTTAAAGCACTCTTGCTGGGAGAAACCAGCAGACAAAGCTGGTGGCTACCAGTCACATGTCAAGAAGGACAGCTCAAAGTCAAATCGAGCCAGAGTGTGAGTTTAGTTCTGACCAGCTGGACAGATCTGGTTCTTGGACAGATGATAAAATATCCTTAAACTGAAGAGAGAGCAACACTATGTTTTACTCATTTATCATTATTAATTTTCTTACTCTGTACAGCACTTTGGTCAGTGATAGCTCTGTTTAAATTTGTTTTATAAATAACTTTTATTTACTTACTTTATCCAATAGTTATTTTCATCTTTGGGCAACATGTACAGATTAGATGGTTTGATTTCACTGCACTGATAAAAAAAAAAAAAAAAGTGGTCTTGATGCATTGAGAAAAGAGAGTAGAGAGGAACGCTTGGTGCATCAAAGATGGACAACTGTGGATTTTATTCACCTGAGGTAGCCTTAATGATGAGATTGATAAAAAGGAAAGTTTTAAATCTAAAAGAGTGGAGAGGCTGTGCCTCCTGAGGCTGGAAGCTGCTTCCACAGCACAGCATGCTGAAGGCTCTGCTTCCTGTTCTACATTTAGTAACTAAGAAACACAAGTAAGCCTGCAGTTTTAGAGAAACACCCTCTGACCTCTGGGATAAAGAGATGCCGCTGTGTGATGGTTTTAAGATCTGATGGAGCTTGGTCATTAACTTCCTGTTGTTCTGCACTTTATGAGGAACAAGTGCATGTAGGAGAAACATGATCCCCTTCATCGCTTCACATCAGGACTCTGGACATTTTTAACTAAGCTGGAACATCCTCATAATGGAGTCTTAATCTGGTCCATTGCAGGGAAAACCACTACATGGGCTTTTTTTTCCTCTGCATCCTTCTCAGACCACTTCTTATTCTGATAATATCAAAGAGGTCTTCTCTTCTCTCTCTGTGTGTGAGGATTACGTTGAGAAAAAGCCATGGATGGACTACAGAGCACTGATAAGAAGCTGAGGAAGGAAAACAAATGTCCATATTTATTTATTTAGACACTAGAAACATGTACAAAAACTAGTTATTCAACACACAGACAATAAACTGGTGTAGAGATTCAGGATACCTGAAAGATCTCTAAGAATTATATATACATATATATGTATATGTATGTATATGTGTATATATATATATAT
>JBAMYA010000023.1:12826068-12871403 GCA_037176975.1 Arrhamphus sclerolepis | reverse complement strand
GGAGGAAGGAGGAGAAAGAAGATGATGATGATGATGATAATAATAATAATGATACTGAATAGAGAATAAGATACTTTATAATGAGGGTACAAGCCACATACTGAATTAAAGCTATACTAATGTGGATGAATAGTTTTAGATATCTTTTTCTGCTATCAGAGAAGCAGAGAAAGCAAAGTTTATTGCAAGTGAAGTCCTGCTGTTTTGTGAATTAACACTCTTCAACTTAAGTGAGCTTTTCACACGATCACAGTGACTTTATCCGGAGAGCAACCGGGCTTCGAACATGTCATTATGACTCTTGTATCAGCGAGGAAATGCTTAGGTATGTGATTAGAATCCCCATCAATATTCCTGGATTGTAACAGAAACAGGTTGAAGATTAAAATCTGTGGTCTTATTTTGTTATTTTGTAATGTACATTTAGGATATATGGATCTGAGTGTTACAGTAGATAAAACAGGGTGAGTTTTGGATTTAAGTTTTTTATTTTTTTCTTCATTATTTCATTGTTAGTTCAACATATGTGTTCTAATATCTGAAAAAAAAAGCTGATATCTTACATCATCTCTCTGTCAAACGGCAGCTGGGCCTTAAAACACCTGTTCACAGCTCGCATGATTCTGCCCATTAAACAGTGATGTTAAGGTGTAAAAACAAAACTTGTGATTCGGACGACTTCAAAGTAAACCAAAGTCAAATCACTATCTTCATTTTCATCATAAGCGATAAATCTGAGCCTCTAATAAATGCAGAAAACACATCAAACCATCAGAGGTGATTCGTGACATTCTTACTTTAACTAACAATTAAGGTAACACTGTTTTCTGGTTGTAAATCCAACCACACATCTATGTGGTGAGACAGAAAGGAAACTGGTCTGAATCTTGAAGCTGGAAATGTAATGTGTAAATATGATTTGTTTCCAATAATGCTCTGTATGTCTGATGCAGTTTATTTTTGCTACTATAATGTGCCATATATGATTTTTACTATATTAAAATTAACCATTAATCAATTGTTTATTTATTTTAATGATTTTTTTTTGTTTTGAATTGTCAGGAGTTGGTATTAAGAGTTTATCAAAGTCATTCCAAACTTTGTCAAAAGAAAATTATGTTTTGAATATTTATTACAGCTCTTTAGAGTGTTATTTCTGACAATTTATAAAAAGAAAAAGAAAAAGCAGGAGTGAGCAGCTTCTATCAGTCTCATGTTGGATGCTCAAACAAAACAAAAATAATTTTAATTAGAAGAAGCCCTTATATGCAACACAGAGGTGTATCATAATTGTTATTTTCATATTTGTCCTATTTACCTTAACTCATTCAAAAGCACTCACAGCAGCACGTTCAGCAACAAAACATTTTCTAACCTTATGACATTTGTGTCTAAGTAATTCTAAATTCCCTCTGAATTGTCCGTGCTGTGATCTTTTATGACAGCCAGGAAAAGTGAGGTCTGATTCTGTCAATGCTCGCCCTCTGATTTCACAGATATCTAATTTTGGGAAGTTTCTGAAGGCACACATTTATTACAAACTCTCAATATTCATTTATTTTCTGAAATTTTCCAAGATCACACACAGCTGCTCAGCCAAATAGATGGAAAAAAAAAATGCAGAATGAAATCAGAAAAACACAACATTGTGCAGCAAAAATATTTTAATGGTTGAGGTTCAAGGGCCACATGTTAATATAGTAAAGCTGAGATGAACAGATGTTGTAGTTCCAGCAATGAAATGAAATGTTTCGCCCCTGACTATGACAGATTTCCTCGTCATTTATATTTGTCTTCTTTTATTGGAAAAGATATGATTACGATCACATCTAAACAGACTGCTGAAACAATATCAACTAAAAAAATTATATAGTGGCAAGAAAAAATATGTGAACCCCATGAAATGATGAAATGAAAAACTCAGCGCGCTTTAAGCCAATAACAGCTGTCATGTCTTGTGTCTTTATTGAACATATCCATTAAATAGTGCTGAATAACACAAAAAAAAAGAAGAATAAGTGAAACCCACTAACTAATTACTTTAGCAAAAACTAACTGAAGTCAGTAGTTGGCGCACATGGAGTCCAGTTTCTGAAATTAAATTGAAGGTGAGGCTTCAAGCTACTTTAACTGATAAAACACTCAAACAAATCAGCTCTGCTGTTTCGTAAGAATCTGTGAACCAGGCCTCACAAGGAGAACTCTGAAGACACACGATCAAGGATAATCATTCTATATAAGACTAGAAGGGGATAAAAGGTCATCTCAAAAGTGTTTAGGCATTCATCAGTCCACACTTAAACGCGTCATTTCTAAATGCAACAACAGCAACTGATCTCCTCAGCTTTCACCTAAAAAAAGAAATGTTTTGCAAAAAAGAAGACAATCTAATAAAGAAAATTCAGCTCAGCCACTCTGTTCGTGAATAAAAAAATCTACAAGATTTTAACATGCATCCAATAGAGCATAGAAAGCAGAGCGAACATACAAGCTAGAGAGCTCCAGGTAACATTTGTACCATAGAGAGTATTTGGAAAATGTTAATCGGTTACAACCAACCACCAAATCAGAAAAAAATTAAAACAATGTGGGAAATGGGTGGGATGGGGCAGGGGATGGGTGGCGACAGCAGCAATTCTTTGTCGGCAGTATAATCCAACAAAAGTCGTGTTTTTCACCTTATTTTATTTGTTTTAGCCACTCTATATAACAGTACCACTTCTAACCACATGGGGGCAGCAGGTCACAAGAAAGTTCATGCATAAAACCAAAGCGGGACACCATCCAAAGTTCTGGTTGAAGCCCAATAAGGAAATATGTTTTATTGCAGTTCCTCCACTGACCACTAGGTACTGGCTCCAAAACAGATTAAATTACCAAGGAAAACTGGAATTCCAAAGCTCTCTGTAGAAACCAGTGGGCAGGGTTCATCCAGTTATATACAGTACGTTCTGAGTAAGACACTGCAAAGTGCACTTCTAGTGGTACACAGTGGTATTACAAGACATGCCAGACTGGTTCACACATCAGCACAGATCTACAATAACAGATCTACATGCCCCCTTTTGGTCAGAAGTGACATTGCAACATAAAAAGGCATCGTTAAACGGCTGAGAGAGGTGCATAATAAATCAATAGTTCATAACGGGCTGTATTCCTCCTCCCCGTCAAAATGCTTCCCCTTGTGCCTTGGAAGTGTTGCATGGACAGAGATGGACGGTGTGTGCAAAGGAGATGGGGACGGCAGGGACAGGCGGTGGAATGGAGATCCAGGTGCAGGGTGGGATGTGGGAAGAGGGAAGGAGTCAGAATGCGCAAGAGGAAGAGACTGGGAGTGTGTGAACCTCGGAGAGGAACGCGGTGACGTCGAGGAGGGCTCGTAGTAGGGAGACAAGTGGGAGATCAGTGGGGCTGAGAGGGGTGAGGCCAGGGTGACGGCTGGGTTTGGAGGTGTGTAATAGGGAGCTGGGGGCAGGAGCCCCACAAAGCTGCAGGGGTTGAGGCCGGAGGTGCGCCTGGGACCCACCATCAGGACCTTTTTGGTGTAGTTGTTCAAGGTGGAGACCCCAGCAGCCATACAGACAGTAAAGGCAACCCAGGCCACGCTGAGGGAGAAGAGAGTTTGTGTTGACATCTCTGCACTGTTGTGCACATGACTATATATGATTGAATTAAGGGAAATACAAGAATGAAAGAAAACTGAAAGGCCACGCTTTTTTTTTTTTCCTGGTTAGGGGCTAGTGACGTAGCATGAGCATGATGTCTCTCGTGACTCTGAAGTACAAAGCCACCTTGTATGTACATGAGATAAAGGATGTCTCGACTGCATTTAATCCTGATAACTCTGATACGCTCTGAACTTAAGGCATTTCCATCCAAACCTTCATCATATGAAAATATTTAGGATGAGTATCAATCATGATTTCTGAGAGCAAGACAGAGAAAAAAAACACTTTAAAATAATAAGCTTGCCACCCGACTCACATATCTGCTTGTGGTGGTTAAAAGGTCGAAGCAGCGTCGTCTTAATTAGCTTAGCGGAGAACCAAGTTGTTATCAAGTCAAATGTTCAAAACAGCAGTTTGAAAAATAACATCTGCATATCCATGTCATCTGTTATATTTCTGATGGAACACTAATGCCTCAGAACAAAATAAAACCATTTCTCTTGCAGTTTAAAGGGGAGACATTGAAAAAAATAACAATGAATGTTTGAATGTTTTTATATTTGGATGTTTCAAGTCACTACCAAATCAAAAATTCCCATGTAATATATGTTATTTATTTACTTTGTTTGCAGTCAACCAAGTCTGAAAATGTCTTTCAGTTACTCATTCAGATTTGCGGGGCCCTGTGACATCACAGAGCCAGATCAGAGTAAATTATCCAGCTTTCTTCATCTCTGCCCAACCTCAGATCTTCCTCGGATGCCTGTGACAGTTTTTAGTCAAACTATAAAGTATACAGACCCTTTTTTCTGCTCTGCTCCAACCTCCCCTCCCCCACCCCTCAGGTCAATCTCATCATTTTCCAGCTGTTTCCATGTTTACCAAAACGACCCAAAGACAACAGGAGATTTAAATCACTCCCTTGCTGCTGATCTTGTGTGAAATCTCTTTGTTTAAATATCATTTAACAGTTCCTGAGATGAGTGTCGTGTTTTTAAGCAACTCAGCTGAAGTGCAGCTCATTCATCTGCACCGTTTGAAATAAAATAATAATACTAAACTGGCATCTGCTTCTCTGCCAAGAAAAACGCTTAATTTTTCAATTTTGTGTTCTCACCAAATCTCAATGAGTTTGTCATTTCCCCACGCTCCGACTCTACCAGGTTTTAAGAAACGTATTTACTGCTGTTTCAGTGTTTGTGACGCAAATGTTTAATGAACTCACTAGAAGGCCCAGGAGTACCCGTAGCTGTGAGGTTTAAAGTCTTCTGGTCCCATTGAGACTGTGGTCTGAAACACCTGCATGAACATCATGTGACCCACCATTCCAAGCAGACCTGAGAAGATGGGGGGTGGGGTTGGTTAGGTGAAACCAGTAACTTCACCAGTCATTGTAAGTTTGTTCCACATACATCTGTTTAAAAAGAAAGAAACACAAGAGCTTTACCTCCCAGGACAGTGAAGACAGCAGCAAAAGCATTGAGCAGTTGCCCCCAGCGCAGCGTGGAGGGGAACCAGGCCCTGATGCACAGCTGCACGGACAGCAGCAGGCAGCTGATCAGCAGTAGACCGATGTACACGAGCTCCATTGACAGCGACAACCACATCATGGCTGCAGAGGGAGGAGAAGAGGTTGAAAACTAAAACACAGTGGGGGACTGTAGCTCAGACCGTCAGGCAGCAGAGAGCTAAACACATAAAAGAAAGAGAGGAAAACCTAACCTTTTTCAGATCCTGGCGTTAAAGTATAAAACCCTCGACACCTCTCCTCTAAAAAAAACCAAAAGAAAAAAAACATAAACATGAATAAATACTCAACAAAATCCAAATGAAACTTCAAATAACAGCAGAATTTTCTCTTTTTACGAATTAACAAAATAACTAAAACATTTTAAAATAAATAAATAAATGAAAAATCTTCCACACCTTGGTGATAGCTTCTAAACTCAAGATGACAGTGCAGTCTAACTACTGTGTTAAAACTGAAGTAAGAGTTTGCATAAGCGCTTTCATTGCCAGAATCAGTCTAATAGCAGATTAGAGGATTTTTTGGTGTAAATCTAACAGAAGGGAAGCTAAGCTATTAGCTATATGACAAAATAAGACTGTGTCTTGTTTTTTGTTTTATATTTGGCCATGTAGGCCTTAAATGTTAAAATGAAATTTCAGCCTAAAAACATAATTGTTTTTATATAATGTAAACACACAAATACTGCAAATGAAAAAAAGGAGACCAGCATCAACCTGTGTCAGTGGTTGGCTAAGCTTCTTTGTGGCTTGATTACTGTTTACACGACAGCTCCAATAATCTGTATATGGCTTGAAATTAACTCAAATCTGTGACTTAGAGCAAACAGATGCAAATAGGAAGAGAAGAAGAAAATGAGGAAAACATGTCACATCTTGATGCATTTAAAAAGAAAATGCAGCATTCAGTTGTATTCATTTATCCGTTTCGCCTTCTGCAGAGTTGTTTTTGTGCATTTGCAAATTGGCTTCCTTCATTTCCTTTTGTTCTATTTTCAATATGGAGATGTTTTAATAATGTGAGAGGCACAGAGCTCTCAGGGCTACTATACCGGAATATAATAATAGCATTCATTCATGTGTTTTCAGCCACCGAATGATATCTAATGAATTTCAAAATGTTACTTAATTGAGCACGGTGAAACTGTTAGTTCGAAGTACAAAAACCATCTACAGTCAGCTTTTAAAAGCAGCTGAAATTCAGACGGTGAACTCAGAGCCAATGTTTGCGAATCCTGTTAACATTTTTCTCTCTGGCCTTTAATCCATAATTGAGTCCTGCTGTTGATAAATCTCTGTGAGCAGAACACACACCGATGATAATCCTCTTTGGGCTCAGCATGTACAGACGCGTTCCCAATCACAAATATATGGATGTGCGGGAGACCTGCCTTCATCCACAACTTTTCTGTGGATTATTGCATTGTGGCACCAGCACAGTTATGACACTGCCTGTTTTAGGACAATCACAGCCAAATCATCACGTATGCTGAAGGACATGGTGATGAAATCCCTTATAATATTGTAACCATCTCCATATGTATTTCTGAGTATTGTCTGTTTATTTTTAGATTTCTGTGAACAAATCCATTGTTCTCTCCATTGTGTAATCCCTCTCACAATCACCAGTCTAGGCTTCTGTGAGAAAATTACCAACTTTGTCCTTTTGACTTCACTTGTGATCGGTTCTCACTGATCACAAGCGTGCAGAGATTTATTTCCTCTGCTTGGCTACATTTCTGCCTGTTTTCCTTCTCCGCCTCACCCCATTCATCTGCATAGATGTTCTCCTCGCAGATGAAGAACAGGCCGGTGTGAAAGTTGGGGAAGACGAAGCGGTCGTCTCCGGTCTCCCAGAAGAACTGGAGGTTGGAGGAGTTGGACATGCCGGGAACGGGGATGCAGTTGCTGTGTTTAGTGGCTGTACACAGCGGCTTGGGCACCTTTTGTTTCCCCACGCACCAGAAGGAGGACGTGAGGGCCACGGCGCTCAGGAGGAGAGACACGACTGTCTGGAGGAAGGAGAGGGAAGGAGAACGCATCCTCTGCAGGAATGCCATCATGCAAGAACTGATGGGAGGAAAAAGAATGGTGATATGGGTTAATTCACCTAAATAGAAAAGCGTTGGTTGCACCCTTCAAAGTTATTTGTTGCTTATGTTCTTGACTTCAGGTACAAATGCATGTCACTAAAAATACCACCAGCGTGTTATTAGTTTCCAAGGAGAGGCAGCTCCGGGCAACTGCCTCAGATGATTGCTGAGGCGTTTGAAATATAAACTGAAGGAGAGCCGGTAGCTTTATAGCCGTAATGACACTAAGGAATAAAACACTGACAGAAAGTCACACATTACTGGTAATTGGTGCGAAGACAGATGGACAAATTAGAGGGAAATAGGTGAAAATCTCTGTCACCATGGAACCTCTCCAGGAGACGGAAGCAGGACATCAGAGCACTTTATGTAAAGCAGTAAATTAAATTTGAACAATGGAGAGGAAATAAAAAAAGAGAGAATACTTACATGCTTAAGTCTTCTTCTGTCTTCCAGGTGATGGAAAAAAAATCTGCCTCACATTTGACTCTTCATTAGATTGTGCAACTGATGGATGATTTTGGTGCGGGCGTCACACTGACCTCTGCCAGACTGTCAATCTTTATTATCCTGTCCCACAGTTAAGACTCAACTGTGAGGATATCACACACATGCACAAACTCACAGACACTCCTTTTTTTTTTTTTTTTTTTTAATCCAGCCTTATAAATCCAAAACGGACAGCTCTGTTCCATCTGTTTCCATTTTGATTGCTAGATGCAGTTTGATCTGTCCCATCACACCGTATGCATTCCCGATGTCTTATCTTTACTTCCGTGAGGCTGGAATATCGAGCATGAATGAGACCTAAACTAGTTTGTTTTCTTCAGTCCCAAAATCTTAGAGAGCGCTATTAGAAGAGAAAATGTAGCAAAGAAATTAAGTAAGTAAGCAAATAAACTGCATTTATATAGTGCTTTTCACAGTACAAATCACAAAGTGCAGCATTATGGATAAAATGACATAATTAGGATGCAGTGACACAAAAGAAATACAGAAAAAAAAAACGTATTAAACACTAAAAATCAATCAACCCAGGTGAACTATAGTAAAGGTAAAATAGGACTGTTATGTGGGCTCTTTTAGAGGTTCCTGTTAAAAGCCTTTCTGTTTAATTTTGAACGATCTGGAGCTCATTTAGAGTTGACTTGTTAAAACAAGTAAAAGTAGAATTACAGTTATCAAGCTGGGAAGAAATAAAAGCGTGGATAACTGACCCCAGATCAGCAGTTGAAAGAGTTTTTCTCAGCTTGATGATATTCTTTGTGTGATAAAAAAAACAACAAAAAAAACAAAAGACAAAATTTTTGACCTACTGTTTCGAGTGACTCGAGACAGACTGGTCAACTACAACACCCAGGTTTCTGAGACTCGACTGGACAGGAGAGCCAAGTGAACCCAGGTGCTGTCTGATTAAAGGGATATTTTTTGTCTGGTGTGATGATCAGAGACTCGTACTTTTTTGGATTTATTTGAAGGTAGTTACTGTTTAGCCAGATCTCGATGGTCAACAAGCAGTAACATCAGTGATTAAAAACTTAAACTCATGTAAAACTGTACCCATGTATGGTTTCCCCATTCTCCCTCTGCCCCACTTCCCTGTCTCTTTACACTGTAAATAAAGGCTGCTAGAGCCACATCTTGAAGAAAAAAAACAATAGGACACGTTCTTATAACAATGTTTAATCTGACCAAGTGGAATTAAATACAAGAATAAAATTGGACCAAAAACTGAGCCCTGTTGGACTCCACATGACAGACGTTCCAGACATACTGTTAAAAGCACTGAAGGACAGACCCAGAAAATCAAAATGACTAAAATTCTATGATCCACAGTTTCAGAGGCAGACGTTAGATTAAATAAAACTGAGACTGTGTATTGGCCAGTCTGCAGCCATCATTGTATCACGACAAATCTTGGGCTTTCTAATTTTAGTAAAACCTGACTGCTGCGCTTTATTTTATTTCACTGTCCTGCTGCCACTTTTTCCAGTCTTTTTGACATAAAAGGGAGCTCTGATATTGGCCTGTAGTTTTTAGGCTCCAAAGGGTCGTTTGGCTTTTTAAAACTCAGGGCTGCAGTGTCAGGTGAGAGATTTATTAATTTCATAATCTAGGGATTGATGAAAAAAAAAAAAAGTGGTTTTCTTTTAAACATCAAGCTTCCCATGTTCCTTCTTCCTGATGTTGCTCACTCTGGATGGCCACGTCTATCAACACTGCTGTCTTCTGATGTTTACCTACCACCACTGTGTCAAGCTGGTTAGCCATCACCAGATCAGTCTGGAACTGGAAGTCCCACAGGATCTTGACCCGCTTGTTCTCTCCAAAGACGGAAGACACCTGGGACCTCCAGACCATCCTCAGTACAGATGCTTCTACGTGTTATGCTAACTACCTGGTTATGATGTATGCTTTGCCTGCCAGCATCTTCCACCATGCTGTGATGTGCTGCACTGTTTCAGGGGCTTCTTTGCACAGTCTGCATAATCACATAATCTTTTTTCCTCACTGTTTGGCATTAGATCTGAATAAAATTTCCTGTTTTAGGTTGCTTAGGATTACCAAAATGATTTCTATTTTGCTAAATGCCAGATCAGGTTAATGGCAGGTCATTAACATAAACAGTTCAGTTTTAGTTACATCAGACCACAGAACATTCCTCCATATATTTGGCATTCTTTGGCAACTTTAATCTGTTTTTTTTTTCTTTTGTTGCTTTTGGAGTAATGGCTTCTTCTCTGCTAAGTGGCTTTTCAGCTCATGTTGGTACAGGACTCATTTCACTTTGCATAGTAACACTCTTTTAACAGCTTCAGCAGAATCTTTTCACAATGTACTTTGCTTTTCGAAGTACGTTCATCTGTGGGACACAAAACCCATCTTCTTCCTGAACAGTATGATGGTTGGACATTCCAATGGTGTTTATAGTTCTGTATAATTGTTTTAACAGACAAATTTGGAACCTTCAGGTATCAGGAAATTGTACCCAAAGGTGAACCAGACTCGTGAAGGTCCACAATTCTCTTCCAGATATTTTGGCTGATTGTCGCATGATGTCACACAAAGGAGCAGTGTGCTTGAGATGTGCCTTTAAATACATCTACAGGTGTGCCTCCAACCAACTCAAATATTGTCAATTAACCAATCAGAAGCTTCCAAAGCCATTACATCATCATCTTCCCAAATTGCAATCTTAAGAGAATGACTTTGAAGAAGGTAATGGGGGTAAAAATGTCTACAAACTGGCATTAAGCAAATAGAAATAATTTGAAATAATTTTGGTAATCTTAACTGACCTTAAATAGAAAAGATTGATCTGATATACTGCCAGACAGTGAGGAAAAAAAAAGATCTGTACCTCACGAGGAAAAGATAAGAGCCCAGCAAGGTCTGTGTTGGAGGTTGAGGAACCAGGGCACCCTGATGAAAAGTGGGCTACTGGGAGACGAAACTCATGTAGCACGGCAAATATACTCTATTTATCAATTCCAGTTACGACCACATAGGTGCTTAAAGATCTACCATGTTGACAAAAGAGCAACTGACACCACTCTTGAGGAGTGGGAATGGTCGCTCTTGTAATACCACTTTATCCCACCAGAGGTGTCTTAAAGTAGGGGGTAAGTCATAAACATATTTCATGACATGCTGCCTCCATGTGGTCAGAAGTGGTATTGCCACATAAGTGTTTTTTTTTTTTTTTTGGTAACCCCTGGAGAAGATAATCCCAGCAGGTCATGTAATCACTGAAAATGTACCGAGTGCATCAGAAATGTCAACCACTCTCCTCAAAGTGAAACAGTTCCAGGCATGCATGTATGAGCAGAAACAGAAGACAAATATAGATAATGAGCATACATGAAAGATAAATATACCTCAGCATGTATGTCCAAAAATGAGTAATCAAAGCAAAAGTGAAATTCGGGCAAAAAATCTGCCAGAAGCTAAAAATATCGTGGTGGTTTCACTAGAATAACAACAGTGAGAACAATGTTTGAGAAATAAGGAGAGGAGCATACTCGAAGCATTTTTAAGTGTATTCATAATTCATATACATATAGACAGGTTTCTAATACAGCATGTTTTTGATAGTGTAACTGTCTTCTCTCAGATTGACTTTTTTTTTTTTTTTTTTTACAAGAATAACAATAAAAAATGATAAAGACAACACAATGTATGAGTCACTTTTAAATCTGGTGGCAATGCTTCTTTTGAATGGATTTAGCATCTCCCAATTAAACTGCAGCTTTGTCATTGAAGAAGGAAACCATTCAAAAGTACTTGGTTCAGCTCACTACAGACTAACCGGGATAGATGGCCAGTCGCAGGCATTCATGACACCGTCTCCACAGTTCAGTTCCAAAAAACGCTCCACTGCTGTCAAGCAGTTTAAGAGAGACTGGCATGTGTAAGTCAAATGTAACTTAGCATGAAGGACAAACAGTTTCACACAGACGACAGATCCTCAGCGTCTCATCCTTCATATTTCTTCTGTCAGCATGGTTAAAGATGGCAAACACGCATCAGTTTATAGTTTTATCTCCCGCTTGTAAGTCTCTGTCTCTCTTGCACATTACGAAGATTTTGCACTTGAAAAATAAGACTGTCCATCTGATTTTTCATGAATACTATCTGTACCGTAAAAACCCCACCGATGAAAAATAAGAACACTTTTCAAAAGGACCAAAATGGAATCAAAGACCCAGATATCAGCATTTTTCTCACACGCACTCATTTTTCACTCACACAATTTTTTTTTCTTTTTTTGGAAAGGCAACAGATGTCCGTTCTCCAAGGCAATAATGTCTTTGTGGCAAACTTGACCCTGACATTCCAGACATCATCACATCACTCTGGCTCCTCCGTCTCCAGGAATGGGATTAAAAGAAAAAAAAAAAATGAAAAGAAAAGAAAATGAAAAAAACCCACATGTTGACTAAATATAAAGTGATATACATCCATTTCATTGCCATGAGTAAATACTGATGAGGATACAAAATAATAATGATGAGAAGTAAAATAATAATTGTGACCATCTTAATATCGTAAGGTAAGATACTACTTGTCAGAAGACATAATTCTCTCCTTTTCTCTCTTGGGTTTTATACCCAATTTGCTCCCAATACACATCGTCAAAACCAACAAAAGAAAAAAGGTAAACCATAATGTATATGATGATAAACAAACTGAACACTTTAAGGTTCTCTGGAAAAAGCAAGGTTAGCCTAGAGAGGAAATCTGTTTCTTTTGTTCTTTGCAGCAAAGTTCCTGTAAGTCCTCCGTCAGTCCTGACATGTCATTTCATGTCGCTTTGATCAAAGTCTCTTTCTTGCAATTCTGTTCCTCTGGTTTTTCTTTCTTCAGCTTTTAGACAAAGAGCAATGATTCATTAAAAAACGTTTTCTCTCCATTGTCTTAAATGCAAATGATGCTGATTCCTGTTGAGAAATTGTACATTCCCTTTAGTTGTTGTCCAAAAATGCCAGTCCATTCTGTTCACATTTTTCTTTCTGGTATTGTCCCAGTTAACCTAGGAAAGGAGACACAAAAATATGAGCTCAAAATTTTTAAGTATTAACGAATTAAAAGATTGCACATGTACGGTTTTTTTTTTTGTTTTTTTTCTTTAGCAATAACCTCTGTACTTATGTTTTACTTTAACTAATAACAGATCAACAGGTGATAATAAAAGGTTGGATTTTGAAGTAAAATTTGCAGGTTTCTATAATCATAATTAGCTAAAGGAAAGCCTGAGCTTTTCATCAGTTTTCTAATTCCTACATAAACAGAAAAAAGCGAGATACAGTGTAAATGTCTAAGATCCAAATGGCTCCGCTAAATGCAGGACCTGCTCTCACGCTGAGAATTCTGTCGTAGTGCAGTATGCTGCAGGAAAACAGGCGGTACATTGAAAACGGTTAAAAAAAGAAAAAAAAGACTGCTGGGTATACCCTTATTGGTCAACATCTCATCAATAAAGCATTTTCTAAATTATCAGTAAGAAAGGGGCGGTAGTTTATCTTTGGGGCCAACAACAGAACAACTTGAATAGAAGTTCTCTCCCCATGAGAAATTAGACACACAATGAAAGAAAACAGGCTTCATTTGTTTGGAATTTAGGATATACAAAGAGTCATATCTTGTAATGGGTGAATGGAGCTGAAGAAGAAAGTTTGTTGTCTGGTTTCTGTTAAGAGTACAATGGCACTTTTGCTTTGGACCAGCACCTATTTGCACACTGTGTATGTAGTGACCTGTGTTGCTGTGCGCTCACAAAATGATACCATTTGAAGCACAGCCTGTGTGCAAGGTAATGTCGACATCAGACCATTATTCTAATCGACTTGGACATTAAGCCACATTATAGCACCTCAAACAGGAATCATACAGCCGTCCATGCTCACTGGGCACGAGTGAAAACAGGTTGAAAACTCTGACTGAAACACCCTCTGTAGCAGGTTGCTCCTATAATGGCTTTCTTCAAGCACATATAGACCGTTGCGGATTTACAAAAGATGAAGACTTTGGCTGCATAGCAGCTGATGCCAAAAAACTTCCAGTGATAATCATGTGATGCAGTCTTGGCAATCAGGAAGGATACGTTATGGACAGCAAATTATGAATCAAAATCATTGTTTCCAAATGTTTGTTTTTTTTGCCCATCAATATTAGACTGTAGCAGATGTATTAATAAACTGACATAGGGCCTCTAGCGGATGATAACTTATATTTACCTTTAAAATTAAAACATATTAATGTTGAAGTTTCCAAGCAGATATTATGGTCTGAATGTGAAGGGATGACTGTGACAGGAAGTGACAAGATTACAGCCACAACAGTGAGGAGCAGGAGTTTGACACTGTGATTTTCCTCCAAAGGAAACCAAGAATCTGTAAAGCTTTTAATCTCTGCCAAAGAGGTTATGTTTTTGCCGGCGTTGGTTTGTCTTCTTATTTGTCTTTTTCCAACATAACTCAAAAAGGTATGGATGGATTTTCATTAAAAAAAATTTCAGGATATGTCCAAATTGGGACAGCAAACAAATTATAAAATTTTGGAGGTGATCCGAATCACTGTCTGGATCCAGGAATTTTTAAAAAAAGATTCTTTATCATTGCGAGATAGGGCCATTTTCAGGATATGTGTATATATATCTCCACAATAAATGCAATGAATGTTTGGCAAAAAAAAGTACGGGACATGGTCATGACAGCATCAATAATGTGTAAACATATGATCCGGATCCTGGCAATATTCTGGATACTAAGATCTGGAACAGGTTATCATCTTTTTCAACACTGTGACGTAAGAAATGCAGATAAAGATGTGTAACAAGCACCAAATTGTCACTGAAAGTCTACTGAAAAAGAAGTATGGATTTGACGTATCGTAATAGTATGTAATAGTAATAGTTATGGAGCTAGATCCAGAAGAAAACCGCCATTACAGAAATGTCAATTTTTGAAAATAACTATTGTACTAATAATGATATCGATGCAATTCCAGTTGCTGAGTGTATGTTTACATGGTCAAGGAATCCAATATAATAAAATAAACGTAGGAGTTATTACTCCTACGTTTTTTGGGTCTTTTGGGTATAAGTCATAATATGTGGGGGAACTGTGCTGCTAGGCGGAGGTCTGAGCTCTCCAAGTGCTTTTCTAGTCTATTACTGTAATGAATCAAATCATTTGATTATAAAGCTCAAGTCCCACAGCACCCAGAACGGCCCAGAAGTGTTCTAGAAGCAACAGAGATACATATCAAATTTATTTTGTCGCTGCTTGACAGCATATCAACAGCTCAAGTGGGCTCCGACTTATAAATGGACATGACGTTTACCTGTGGAGACTGTGTATAAACAACTCAGAGGGTTGTTTTTTTTTCCAGAAGAGACTGGAACCAACTGAGGGTCAGTTTACAAGTCTAAAAGCACATCTTATCTGACAGCTCATCATTTTAAATGTACGATTTTTTGAAAGAACAAGACATAGAGAATTATAGATCTTTAGATGAGCAGACTCCAATGCAATCTCAAAATGTTCAGGTAAAGTCATAATATATCACACAGAGGATGGAGCAAAGCTATTTCAAAACAGGAACACTGCACTTTCTGCATTCTGTGGGACTTTGGCTTAAACAGTACAAAAATTCCTTGAGTGATTGCAAATTAAAGGGCCATAAATGAGGATACTGCTTCTCTGTAATATCGAAGACTAACACATAAAACCCAGTGTTACCCAGTGTAGATAGAATTTTGTAGCTTGTGGCTGATTCTGTGAGTTGAAAGGAGAATTTTAAGCCATCAAACTAGTGTATATGTCATTATCCAATTAGGGAGTTACTGCTTTTGTCTATTGTGCTGGCACAAAAGTCTGCACACTGAGAAATGTGAATGTTCAAACAATAAGCATATTTTTGAGTGCGTGCAGAGCACAGAACACAAAGATGAGTTTTAACTTACAGCTCCCAGTCACCTGGGTCTCTTCCATCTCACTGGTTCTTTCAGCCTCTCTCTGACTGCTCCAGGTACACTGACTTGGCTGGCCGGATGCTTTGGGTAAACTGCATCAAGGAGAGGGGATGAGACAAAGAACGACAACTGAGGACATTCAGTCAGTGATTCAGCAGTGTAGAGCTACATCAAAAGAATAAAGTGATATTAGTCACTAAATTAGACAATTGAAAACCGACCTCTCTTTCTTTACCTTGTGCTTCGGACACCTCAGTGAGAAGTTATCTTCGTTTAGGGAACAATCTGTCAAGGAGATACAGAAAATCAATATTCAATAGATACTCACATAGGGAACTGAGAACAATATTGATGTGTTAAATCAGCTCAAATATTTCACAGAACAGATGTATTTTATGTATCCATTCACCTGCTTCAATAGCACATAAGTAGTGGTAGCGAAGTGTGCAGCCTTTACTGTAGCAGCCCAGGGTTGAGCCAACCATCTCACAATATGAGCAGCTCTATAAAGAAAAGATACAAATGTTTCAAGGTTGTGTCAAGAAAATGATTAAAATCAGCACTGAGGCCAACAATAAGAGTAAAAATAAAAGCTGCTTGTGAATATCACTGCATATACCTCAACATTTTGGTTACAGAAATGCAGTTCCAAAGCAATAAATCTACCCTATCCCATAAGAAAATAGGCCAAAGAGATACAAATGAAACTCACTGTTTCTCTGGCGCCATCTAGTGCCTCCTGCAGCCCATACAGTCTCCCATTGACAAGGTACACTCCACTAGTCCACACGATACATCCTTCATGAACCCACAGCTCCTCTGGGTCCATGGGCATCTGAGGCAGCTGCGCAAGTTGCGCCAAAGGTCCCAATGAGTCCAAGGCGGGTGGAGGGGGTTGAAAGGGCAGGGAGGCCTTGCTGTTGGATGGCACCATTCTGGGGGAATCCTCACTAGATTTGTGTCTCCTTTTAAAACGGGGATGTGAGGTCAACTTTCTGTGTTGAGGACGTTGTTGTGGTTCCTCTGTTAGCTGCTGGACTGGTTTCTGCGCCTGCTGCTGCTGCTGCTCACTTTCAATATCAGCCTCCTTCTTCAGCTCAGGGATAGGTCGAGTATCTTCATTCACGTCCCAGGACAGAGACGTGTTGACAGCAGTGGAGGAGGAAGATGTGGTAGTGTTACTGGACTTGCTGCCCGTATGCATCGTCATGTCCTCCGTCCCAGCTGGAGAGGCAGTTCTGACTGTAGTTGTAAGAGATGTTGGGCCTGAATTTAGCTCGATGGCATAGTTGCTCTCAGTTGAAGGCTTGGTAAACTGAGCATGTTGTGTTTGTGTGTCTTGGATGGTACTCAAAGAGTTTGAGCTCATGTCTGAATTTGGTCCGGTTTTGTGTGTGCCTGCGGTTGCCTGACATTGTCTAATCTGGGGTTGGTTCTTGGGGAGCTTTGTGACATATTCAGCTGGATAGTAAGGCCCATAAAGATCTCCGAGATGTTTGTAATTTGCCCATTTCTGACAGAGGCAACATAGCAGTCGGCCAGAATGATTGGTCTCTGTAATCACAGGGCCTGAAACAACATAGCCAGACGAAGGAAGTGTTTTTCCCGACTGGAGTGTAGGTTCCACCTCATCTGGCTCCCTTTTCTCTGATTCTCTGTCTCTCCTAGATAACTGTGAGGAAAGAGCTGAGGTCAAGAGAGAATCATTTCCATTCCCGCTGGCTTTCCCTGCAACTACACTACGCTCTCCTTTCATCTTGTCATCCTCAGCATTTACAATGGTACACACAGCCCCAATCTCAGGCACTTTTTTCTCCACATGTATGTGAGGAACAAACAGGCCCTTTCTATTTGTGCTGAGACCTACTCCTGCCCCTAAAGGTGTATCTAGGTCATCTTTGGCCATTGATGGTGCCGACGCTACTGCCCCTCTCCTCCTCCTCCTCTGTCGCCCTCTCGCTGCCTGTGGGTCATCTTCATCTTTCACACCTCTGCGTCTGCGCTGCACAGGTTTCACCTCAATCTCTGGCTGTGTGTTCTCACTCTTAACATCAGCTGTCACTACCTGGGTTAAAATAGGTGGGTCTAACTGAGGAGTGCTTTTATCTTCTGTCAGAGGGGGTGCTGTGGGGGTTGATATGCTGCTGGTAGTCTGTACTGCTGGTGGGGTTGTGGCAGCTGCTGGAGTGGGAATGGGTGGAGCTTGAGGGGTGCTTAGAGTTGTGTTCTGTGTCTGGACTTGGGCCTGGGCCTGTGTTTGGACTTGGTTCTGAGCCCGTTTTTGTTTATTCACACTCCCTACAGGCCTGCCTTTTTTCTTGCCAGAAGGAAAATAGCCTTTAGGCACAACATTCTCTAGTGGCTTTGAATCTTGTGGTGACAGACTGGACCTTCGAGATGACATCTGATGTTGTCTGTTCAGCATGTGACCTTGGTGAGGTGGGGTTGTCCCATAGTAGTCACTGCCAGGGTAATCATCAAATCCCATGCCAGATTCCTGAAGTTTCTGTCTAAGAAGGTTAGCAGCAGACTGCTCTCCCCTTCGTGTCTCAAGCTGCTGGTATGTGTTTGTAAAATGCTGAATGTCTGATAGGGCAGATGAAGATGGAGGTGGGGAACCCTGAACAGGGCGAGGAAGAGGTGGAGGAGGAGGCAGAGGCCCAAGCAAAGCAAAGTCTTCCTTGTCACCAGATGCCGAGCCAGCAGCCCCTAATCCAAAGTCAAAATCTTGTTGTTTGATGGCTTGAGATGCCTGATGAGGATCACATGTGTAGGCAGGCGGAGGTAAAGGCCCAGCGTCATCAACTCCTCTGAAGGGAAGCATGTCATTTAGTGAGTGAGTTTCATCCATGTAACTATCATCCCCTCGCGCAACCCTGGGGAAATGTGCTAAGTCTTGGTCCTGTGAGTCATTAAATGTTGTTATTTCTGAGTGTGAGAAGCCAGGGTAATGATTTGATTCACCATCAGCATGGCCTGCTGGCTTTTTAATATTTGGAGTGATTTTCTGCACTATTGCCTCCAGTTTCAAACCTCTCCCTTTTCTGGGAAGGAAAGCTTTCGTGTTACCACCCGCTGGAGACAGAGGCTGTGACAAGGTACTCTCTCCTGGCAGAGGGGAAGAAAGCCTGGGACATGGCATATCTGAACTGGATGAGTCATCTTCATTGTGATGGCTGGACTCTGGCTGAAGCCCAGGGGAGTGATTCAAATTAGGAGCAGCTCTCTGCTGAGATGCATCTTGGAGATGTCGTTTGGCAGGAATAGGAGAGATAAAAGAGCGAACTCTCCTTCTTAATATTAGTGGATTTGTGTCTCCAGAACCTCCAGTTTTAGTCTTTACCTGTGGCTGAGTGGAGTTCAAGTCAGACCGAGACTTATTGGAGCTTGACGGAGGAGGTGGGCAGGGATGTTTGACCTCCTCTGTGCCTCCCCTGGTGACCTCTGGATCTGCAGCTTTTTGGCTGTGAGGCATTTGTGGAGGAACATGGGCATGTGAAACTACAGGGGCAGGAGATGGAAGGGGGGGCTGCTGAAGAGGAGGAGGTTGTGCTCTATAATAGGAGTCTCCTTCTATCATCCGAGCACCCTCTCTTCCAGAATGCGCTGACTCCCACATTTTCATATCATAGTAAGTGCTTTGATGATGGAGTGAAGTGTTGCTTGTATGCTGTTCACTGGGCATGTCTGTTTGGGAGATCGCTTGCTGCCTTTGCTCCGACTGGCTAACTTTATGTCTTCCAGGAGAAGAGACGGGCTGCATCATGATCTCCTTTGGTGGCCTGTTCATTGCTTTCACCCAGTCACTCATTTCATGGAGGTGATGAGGGAGGCCACGGGGATGCAGATACATTTGAAGCTTATTTGTGGTTTGAGATTGAGAGGTTAAATGGTGGTATGGATGGTGAGAGGGAAAATGTGGACTACTATGTGACCTTATGTTGCCTTCTCTCGAATCTCCATATCGAAATCCAGAAAAAGTACTGCCGCTGCTCGTGGACAGATCAACACCATGAAGATATGAATGATGCCTTGATGGTGAAGACAAAGGATTAGTGCTCAGAGGGTGAGAGGGCATTGGGGTGACATCAATATTGCCTCGTCTGAAGGGGTCAGTGTTCATTCCAGCTGAAGAATGAACCGATTTGGACTTATACTCCATGTCGGCCTCATTAACAGCACCACTGCCGCGATGCTCAGTTTGTAAATTTACAGCATCGGTCCCAGCCTCTTTGGATGCCATTTCCATTTTCACCACTTGCTTCTCCCCAGGATCCTTTTTACTTAGATCGTTGGCTGCTGCTGGAGAGGAAAATTGCTGCTGAATCACAGAGGCTCCGCTCTGACTTTTCTCCCGCTCTCTCTCCCTATCACCCTCCCTATCCCTCTCTTGTGTACTATGTTGGTTTGGCGACACATCACAGATAACAGAGCGCCGCTCTGATGGGGCTAATACGGAGCCTAACGATTTCAGAGGTTCAGTTTGACCAACAGTGCCAGTTAACGGTTCTGGCTCTTGCAAAAGAAGCTCCTGCACAGCAGAGGATGGAGTGGACAAATTAGATAATACTTTTCGCTGTAGTAGTGAATAGTCAGCTAAGTTTATATGTTTTGACTGGGGTTGCTGAGACTCTGTAGCCTGTGGTAACTGGTTCTGGGGTGCACTCACTTCATTTTTTTCAGCATTTTGATTAGTCTTAGAATTAGACATCTCCGATTTTACTGAGGACTGAGGTTCTGCTGAAAAATCAGGCTCACTTCCATGCCTCTGATTTTGTGACTTTCCAGAAAAACCCACTTGGGCAGAATGAGTTGAACCCTCAGGTACTCCACTTTGCATTTTTGTAGACTCAGTCATGCCAAATGGATGTCTGGTTGGAAACTGCTGCTGACTCTGATGATGTGCAGGATATGCGTGTTCTGGTCTATAATAGCGTCTATCTAAATTGTAACCTTGAAGAACCTCTTGCAAAAGACTTGGACATTGCTGCATCTGTGAATTTTCCTCCTGACCCTTAGACCCTGCTGCTTGGCCTCTCTTCGCCAAAGCCTCGGCTACAGAACCAGCATCTTTAGGGTGCATGGGGCCATAGCTGGTCTGTGACTGTTGGTATCCTAAATGTTTGGGATTTGATTCCATTACACCTAGTGGGCCAGCCCTCACTCTGTTCTTCATGGACAAATCTGAGCCATATGTTGATTCTGGAAACACATATTTATGTGAACCAGACTGTGGGGGATTCTGAGACCTTCCACCATTTGATTTCTGGTGATGGGAGGAATACATACTCAGATCTACACCTTCGTCCCCATTATGGCTACCTGACTCCCTTAAGTAGGAGTGCGACTGTATTTCTTCCACACAGTTGTCTTGGGGAGGCTTATTTTTTTCAATGTGTCCCTCAGAGCGAGCTGAAACAATCACCCCAACACTACTGGTGTTTAGCTGTTCTTCTGATGTGAGTTTTTCTTCCCTCTTATTATTCTGTGATTTGGATGCAGATTGCAATCTATTTTCCTTTTCTTGGCCGTTTTGTATACTGGCCTCTCCATCTTGTTGGATTTGGCTACTGACTTTCTGTGTGTTCTCAACTGCTGCTTCATTTTCATGTTTAATTTCCTCAACTTTGTTGTCTGTATAAGTCAAACCAGCTTTTGGGACACAATTTGTTTGGGGAGTAGGAATGCTGGAAGATGGGGATGAGGAAACTGGAGGTGCATAATGTAAAGTTGGACCTGTCTCTGATGAATGACATCCAAACGATGGAGATGATGATGACGACGAAGGAATGTGAGCTTCATTTGTTTTTGTTTCTGTGACAACTGCTTCCTTTGAGGATGAATCAGAGTTGACTGTTTTCACATTTGTGGCTTCTTCCATTTGTTTTTGGGTTTGATTACAACTAGTTGCTTCTGATCCACTGCTTGCACCACTCATCTGCCTCACTCTCCCATGTTCCCCCTCAGATAACTGCTCCTCTCGTTCCGCTTTGGTCCCCGATGAGCCTCCAACTGATATCAAAGAGGATTCTTCATCACCACCTGCATCTAGGCAGGCACCATCACCAATCCCCACAACACTTCCTTCTTTAATTGTACTAGCACTTGAGGCTGCATTTTGGCTCCTTGGTTGTGATGGAGGCATACCATGTGGTGCCTGTGGCATCTGTCCACCATCTTTCTTCTTTTGTGAGAGCACTGTGTCAGTGAGGAGCATATGTTGAACTGTGTTTGGCAAATTGGCTACTTGTGAGCTCAAGGCATTAAGACTATTCAGGCCAGCATCCTGCATTTTGTCAAGTGAAGAAGTTGAATAAACAGAAGAGCCTTCCTCTCGGGATCCAATTCCTGGGCCTTGACCCATTTTGCTGCGGCCCGCTGGAGGAAGACTGCTCCCTCCAACTGAATTCATGCTGTGAGCTTTATGACTGCCACTGCTACCACAGCTACTTATGCTGCTATTTGAGTTAGGTGTGGGACTTAACTGAGGCATAGTTTGCAGTAATCTACCATGACCATGGCTGCTACGGGGGTTTGATGTAGGCGGATGTGAAGAACCATGACCTGAGGGGTTTCCATGTGCCTCTGAGATACCCATTAAAGGGGACGGAGAGGAGCTACAGCTTGGGGAAGGAACTGCAGAGGCAGCAGGTGAGGGGTTCGATATTGGGCTGAAGTTTTGGTTAATTTGAGCTTGTTGTGCATTAGGATGCATTGGGGATTTGGCCAAATCTTGAGAAGCTGGCTGAGGTATGCTGGGATTGGATGCTTGATGATGTTTAGCATAAGCAGAACTTGGAGAAGGACCCTGATGCTGCATTTTGAGAGAGCTGTCATAACCTACCCCTAAACTTTGCTGTGAGTTGCGGTGCTGTAGTGTGGCTTGCTTGTGAAGTGAATGTGACTGTGGGGAATATCCTGGATAATTTGAAGCATGGTAACTCTGTTGAACATTCTCCACTGACCCCACATTGTTAGCAGCAACTGAACTAGAGATTGAGTTTGTAGAAGAGTTGACACTGGGAGAACTGTTGACTTTGAGATCAAACCCAGTGTTTGCAGCTCCATCGAGATATCTCTGCAGAGGGGGGCTATACATTCCTGATGACCCTGTGGATGCTCCACCCTGTGGGGAGTAATGTGGGTACTGTGGGGTCATTCTGTGCCCAGAGTGTGGATAGCTCCTATGTTGCTGTCCATGGTGGATGGCTGGAAAGGCCTGCCCATGCTGTCTGTGTTGCATCTGAGCACCTGGAACTGACTGCAATGAAGGGCTCTGACTCATATTATATTGGTGAGAAGGAGAGAAGGCTCCAGCACCTCCAGCTGAACCAGCAGTAGAGCCATAGTCTAACGGATATGGTGACATCAGGCCAGATGATGGTGCAGAACTAGGTCCAGGATGCCTGTACTGGTGAGATATATGTCCATCAATACTGGGGTACCCAAAGCCCCCCCCATAACCCATACCTCCCCTTCTGTGCCTGTCCTTTCCACCCATTGAAAAATAGTAATCCATCGCATCCTTCCGGTAGGGGATATTGGTGCCACTGTGAACATTACCCTGTGTTGGTGGTGGCTCCACAGCTCCTCTGTTTCTCGCACTGTAAGCGAGCATGTGGCTGGCCTGACTTGGGTGGTGATGGCCTCTGTGCAGGCTTTGCTGTTGCATCCCTCCATAATCATCTGTCATCCTTGGGGAGATCTGGGGCTCCGCTGGCTGAGGGGGATATGGAGGTCCGCCTACAGCCCTTCCACTGAACCCAGGAGGGACAGAAGGGGGAACTGGACTGTTAGAGAAATTCTGCATCTTCTTTTTCCTCACCAAGTTTTGATTTGAAAAAAAAAAAATAAAAAAAAAAAATAACGGAAATGTCTGTCAGTGTCTACAGCAGGGAATGTTGATCAAAACCTGGAAGGCTTGTGGCACTCACCATAAAAAGAGTTTACACCTTGGCAGTAAAACAAGGTAATGTTTTTGAAATCCACTAAAGATCTGAAGAAAATGAATATACATAAATACACACATATATATATATATATAAATATATATATATATATATTTATATATTTCAGAGGAAATAATAACTGTTGAAATGGCAATGATTTCACCAGTAATGGAGAAGGCCCAAAATCTTGAAAAAAGCTTCCATTTTCAATGTGATTGTAGGTAGTTTTCTCTTGAAAGCTTCCTTTCACATGTGGGTTTAAAAACGAAAAAACAAAACAAAAAAAGTTGAAAAAAAAAAAAAAAAAGATAAATACCAAAGAAAATTTCTACTTGTGAAAATTTAAGATTCAAAATGAGCTTTCATTCACAAGCAGCTGAAGCAGTTTGGCACCAAGAAAGTGATGATGTCACGGACAACTGCCACATCACAATGTGATACTTTCAACATTAATTGTCTTTACGTGGATGCATTCCACTATGATATAATCTCAAGCAAGCAGAGCTATTCAATGATTAAACTGAGATGTGATCCACTGCAGAAAAAAAAAAACATATCTCAAAAAAAACACCATCAAGACTGTTTTGTGTTGGAGCAGTTCTTCAGTTCGTCAACATGTGGGAGTTCTTCTGGACCTGACTCACACCTGTGTGAGACAAAAACTCCAGTAGCAGAATCAAGAGGTTTGAATGCAGACCCTCAATAAACACTCCCAGAGGCAAACCCTCCATGGATGTTCTCACCAGCTCTTGCAGGGAGAAATGCTTCATCAGATGTATGAACTCATCAGGCCTGTAGAAGTATTTGGTCCCTACTTAGTGATTTTCTTCTTTTGAATGTACTCAGGATTCTCCTGGTGCCATCCTGCATCTTCAGCATTTAGGTGTCTTACCTTTGCTGTTTTCTCTCAACCATCATTCAATTTTAAATAGTTCCATGACAACAACTTTCCAAAATAAGGGTAATCCATTTAGTCCACTTCAGGTTCCATTAATCCAAGCTCCTCTTGTCTGTTTCCTTGGAGTATTTCCATGCATCTGAGTTCATTGTCCATGAGCTGCCGACCAGGACTCGTCACACCTCTGTAAATACAGAAGGCAAATCAAGAGTTAGCAGTAACATTTACTGTGGTAAAATTCTACTACAGTAAATAAAAATTGTAAAAGATAAAAAAATTAAAAAAAACAAATCACATGGATACGCATTTCAGAAAAGTGACAATTATTTATTTTAGTAGCCAAATTGTTTTATTGACATTTAATTGTAACAATTTACTAGTAAACGAGGCTAGAGTGTTTACTTGTGAATTGTTATTAATAGAGTTATTAATATTGATACTTAGTGTTTGCTTGGACCTCTATTAACATTAGATTACTTTATTTCTCTATTACCTCATTTCTTATAGGAGTCATATTTCTTTGAAAAAATAATTGTGTTTATGCAGAATCAAATATCTCATGCTATATCAGCAATCCATAAGTATGGATAAGTATGGTACTTTTGGGATCAATAATAATATAATCTCATCAGTCCAACACAAGTATACATTATTTATTATAACAACAATAATGTAAACATTAATTTAATTCATGTCCCTAACATGAGCCATTAAACACCAAACATTAGTTAAAAGGCTTCCTAATTCCTCATGTTAATATTAATATAGTATCAGTGTCCCCATTTTAATGTGAACTGTGAATGCAGCCTTCACATTGGTGGGCACCTTAACAATACAAGTTTCACACGTCTCCTCTAATCTTTTACAAATAGCTTTGTTGCAGAGAAATGCGGGTGATGTAGCTAAGACAACAAAGTAACACACACAAGGTCACAAAGTCTTCCACAAGTGTAAACAAACAACTTTGTGGAGTCAAGACAAAAGAAGTCCCTATCCCATTGTAAAGACTGACACTAAAAATAACATTAACTTTAGTGTTTTAGTATGAGTTTGATGGGATTTACCCAAGATGGGAGGGTAACTAAAGGGATAAGGCAGCCTTTGTGGTTTCAGGAACTTTAACTGCCATTTGTAACACAAGTCTTTCTTGTGTGTTTCAAATAAATTGTTAACTGGTTATTGGCCCTTAAAACTGCTGCGGGTGGCATAACAAATAATCACACAAGGGAGAATAGTAAATTTTTGAATGTTAAAAAATGATGGAAAAGAAAAAAGGCCAGGATGACTACAAAACACAGCAATAATACATAATCAATGAAACACAGTCACACAAAGTGCATTATCAAACACTTCTTCATTTTAAATTTTAGATTTCTTGCTAAGGCTAGTGTACAAGGTTAATACAGTGTAAAAATTGGAAGGAAATGACTGATTGTTATGGAAACGCATTTCAAACACTGGGAAAAAAAAAATCCTATAAGTTAAAATAATGAGACCCTACCTCAAAATAATGACTATTTCATAATTTTGACTTATTACCTCCTACTTTTATCTCCCTATCTCATAATTATGACTTAGTATCTCATAATATGCAACTGCTGCTACTTCTTCTGTATCATCCTCAAGTTGAGTAGTACTACAGTTTGCTGCAATATCTGATGCTCAACATTTATCAGTTCCAACTCATGCAAAATATGCGTTATTTGCTCTGCTGCTATGTCTGAGCTGAATAAAAGAAGTAATCAAAAAGGAATCCCAGCACTGCTAGATACAACGTTTCAAAAAAGAACCTCCACTTGCAGTTGGTGGTGTAACCCAGGAGTGATGCTTGCTACACATATAGGCCAAGTGCTTTGACTCAGTCCTGTCTCTGTGTACAATTTTATTGGCTAGCTCTACCTACGTAGTCACAATTTGATTGGCTTAACCTTGCTTTGTGGAGAGAAAATTTTTCAATTACCCAGTTTTTGATAGAAGCAACACTGTCACAGCGACACACAGAACTCATAATTCAGTTCCGCAATGCTTGATGCCAACCCAATTAAAGCCTACAGAGACCCAATGCTGACAACGTTTGCATGGCCTATGTGCATATCTGTTAGACAAAAGCATAAACCAGGCTTGTGACTTAACTTCATCATACCAAAAACAACCAATAGAATTTCTTCCTGCTAGCTACATAAATTAGACTAGCTCATGATGTGTTATCACAATTTGATTGGCTAGTGCTTGCATTGAAGCATGAAAAGTAGAAAATTCCCCAACATTTGATGCAAGCAATGTTGTTACTCCAAGGCAAAGAGCCAACAATTCAGTTGACATCACCCTGCTTAAAATCAACGGTCGAACCCTGCTAACGCAGATCCAACCTATGTTGTCTGTCCTTTTATTTGTTTTTGTGAGGTACTATCTCATAATTCTGACTCACTAAGACAAAATTATGAGATACTAAGTCATAATTTTGAGACAGTATCTCATTATTTTTGCCTGGAACTTTGTTTTTCCTTTGTTTTTTTCTCCTCGCCGTGGCAGAATTAGGCTTCCATAGCTCTCCAATCGTTTATTAGGCCATTTCTAGATTACTAATTAATCACAGCATCTCACTGTGCACGGCCAGACAGCAGCATCCAGCACACAAGAACAGTGCAGCAATAATAATAAAAACCGGCTCAGTGCAGTCTGTCAGCAGGTCAATCAACTGCATAGCTGCCTAATTGATAAAAGCGTACGCAGTGTTTTTGCAGAGAATGACCTAGCTCTGGTTTTATTTGTATGCCACGAACAAAAACACTGCTTTGTACCACAGCCGTGGCTGCTACACGAGCCAATGACAATGTATAGGATTTTAGTGTTGGCTGTTTAAGCGATGAAAGCTCAGCGTCGGGGTAAAAAACAAAAAACAACCTCAAATTAAAAATGCGAGTTAGCCGCATAAGCTGGGAGCTAGCTGAGCTAGTTAGCATCTCCTCAAGTCTGCTTGTTGATATTTATCACATTATTACAAACGTGTTATGTTAAACAACGCCATGGTTATAACAGGCTAAAGTCACAGGCGGCCGAGCAGCGTTTAGCTACCGAAGAGAAGTGATTAAGTACAGATGTGAACCCCCCCTCCTCCAGAAATTCAGAGGGGCTCTGGGTAGATGGTTAGCTAGCATAAATAACGTATTCTGTGTAGAGAGCTGGCGTGAGTTCTGCGTTACAAAACAGCCTGACATTTTCACATTTTCCTTTTATAAACACCACAGACACGGGCTAGCTACAGCATACCTGACAACGCAGCGGTACAAGGCCCCTCGGAGGCTGAAAGGCTTGTTTTGTGACAATCCCGCTGCTGTGGCCGGAAACCCCAGACTAGAGTCGACCGCTCCGCCGCTCCTGCTTCAGTCCAGACGAGCCCGAACAGCGGTGGCGAAACCGGGGAGCGCGGAGGGGGGACTGGGGGGGCACCCCCGTCACGACACTCAGATCCCGGGCCTTTCTTATAATTATCCCCCCCTCCCGGGTTTTTTTCCTTTTGTCCTCCCCCTCAAAAAATGATGAGAGCGGAGCACAATCGGGGAGCCTGTGGGTCCCGTAACCAGCGAGGTCCATACACCCCCGCCCCCTCCCGTCTTGTTCCCTCTCCTCTCTCCTTCTTTCACACACCGCTGAGGTGATCCCACCTTTCTTCTCCTAAAATTAAACACGCTGCCTTCTCCCGAGCTTCCATTAAAACACGCGAGGATTTCAGACGTCAGTTTCCGTCACTTAATTGCATTTCCATGCCTTCATCAGCAGCTCGAGCTATTCGTTTTCCTGTCAGACTACTGTTTTTTTCTCGCAACAGAAAGACCGCCTTGAAAATGCATACACTCTCATATTCCTGCACCCCCTCCCTCATCTCTCTCCATCACATCCCTCCACCACCCCTCCCTCTCTGAAGCTTTTGCTGTTTCATTGATTTTCGCGTATTTCTGCCTCCGAAATCTCGGATTGTATGAATGTTACTAATGCTTTTCTTTATTTCTCTCTCTCTTTTTTGCATTAAGCATGTTGCCACTGCTTCTTTGTTCTTGTCTCAAGTGAAAGTGAATGAGGCTAATTAAGGCACCAGGGTACACTGGCATATATGGAGAATGGAATACAAGGTTGTGTCTGTAATGAACAAAGCAACAGATAAAAGATTTGTGAGAAAATTGCTGTGCAGTGGATGAAGCTCATTACATTTGCAGTTGTTTGATAGCATCTGTTTTTTTTCCATAAAGAAAAAAGAAAATCTTCACTCAACAATGATTTCAAGCTGTTGATCAATGGTTAAACCAATACTCCTGGAACATCATGACTGCAAGAACAACAATGGAGATGCAACAAACAGAATCCTGTTCCCATTAAATTTATTGTGTTGTCTCTGCCTCAGCTTATCTGCTGTCACACAGGGCCAGTCAGTGCAGCACAGACCCACTCACACTCTCCAGCCATCGTAATGATGTGCCCTATGCCCCCCGTCCATGGTGCTGCACTTTTCATGTACTGCAGTGTGTCACACATGCAGTATCCCTCTTATATACACACACTCAGTCGGCACAACATAGGCTGACAAACAAAGATACACACACAGAGACAGACAAAGACGGACACACACTCACAACTCCAGTTTGTAATTCACAAACATGTACAGCATCCATGTTCAGCCATGCACTTAACCTGTCAATCACGCAGCGTAACATCTCTGTTTCTAACCAACAGCTCAATACATTCCATTCCCTTGCAGATACACGTCTATTTCTATCATAGTTGCCATAGCAACTGCATCACAGAGGCTTAACTGTGGATAATTTTTTTAGGCTACATGTTTTTTCTTAATTATTTTTGATTAAAAAAAATGTCATCCAGACTCTCCTGTTTGCCAGTAAGAGGGTTCAACCATGAATCATTCACGAGCAGCAGTGTACTCGTATTGGCACAGTAAGTCGAAGTGAAAGAGCTGAGAGGCAAGATAAAGGGCGATGACACTCTGGGCCAGCAAGTCAGGCAGCCAGGCCTGTCCAATCAACTGGGACGCCTGCTGGGATACACTCAGTCGCCCTCCATCGCAGAAAAAAAATCTTCTACAGAGCACAATTGTAAAGCAATCACTTAGTTTGTAACACAATACTTCCACAGATTTTATGCCCATGCAGTTAAAAAAATAGAGTAAAAAAAAAAATAGGCTATAGAGTATAGACTGGAGTTTCTTTTTAATTAAAAAATATAGCCAGATTTTCTCCTCAAAACAGCACCAGGGACTTATTTTCCATATTAAAATATGAGTTTCAATGTCATTTGACGAAATAATTGCTTATTTTTAGGAAGCATCCTCACCAGCTGTATCTACCGTACCTTCTCTCCCTAGTATTGGAATTAACTAGCCCAAATTAAGTTTAGACTCCGGTTCCAGTAGTTGCAAGTAATCACACGTGAACAATGATGAAACTAGCTCACAGAGCTTTAGTGGACATCATGGTAGAAGCAAGAAAGAGACTCAAGAAAGTAATAATGGAGGGAAAAAACTGAGACTGATGATGCAAGAGACTAAACAAAAGTAAATCTTTTACAGTGTTGTAAAAGCCACTTAACCTCCGCAGCTATAAGGGTGTCGACTAAGCTTAAAAATGATAAATGTTCCTTTGTGCTGCTTTACTGAAGGTTAAAAAAATAAACAAAAAGCTAAAGAAAGAGTGCACCTTAATGGTACCTTGTGGTAAGGCTTATACTCTGTAAGTGTGACCACTCCAGACCAAATTGGGGGCAGAATAACAGAAATGTCATGTCAGCCTCTGGAGTAAGATGGAGCAAAATAGCCTATATGTGACCGGACATAGTAAGATGAATGCAATATTTATGCATACCCAAGGGTCATTAAAGACCCCAGCTTCAAATGTGGGCTACTATGTAACCTTAGAAGTTCGCAGAGCAGGAGACGTACATTCAATTTACCAAAAAGGTTTATTCAAACAATCCACAAACGTTTTGATGACAACCTAAGGAAAAAGGGAACAAGCAAATTTAGAAACAATTTTATTTTATAAATAGTTAAAACAATCTATAAAAATATAATTTCAGTGGACATAGAAAAGGGTAAAACCCAAAAATAAGACAGGGTTCTCACTGCGGGGAGATTCTACTGTGGACCCGGATAACTACTACCATGTGAGCCCACTGTGATCACCAGTACTGCACTCCACACTGCAAATCCACAACAATCAATAAGAGTGACCAACCTGTTAGGCCTACCACACTGCATGCAAGGGTGAAGATCCCATGTATACTCCCCGCAGCTTGTCCCACTGCCATTGGCGAGTCAAACACATCTCAAACAGTCCACTTCAATATAGCAGCAAACTTGGACCAATGTGGGTGAACTGATCCAGGCAAAGCAGCAGTCTGGCATTTAATCTGCAATAAGGAAAACAAATCAAAATTGGTTGCATCAACTACTGAAAGATCCTTGGAGCTGATCCTCCTACATCACAGCAGTTTAGTTACCTTGGTCCCTTTGAGGCCCTAATTTAAATGGGAGGCTGGGAAAAGCAGCAAGCCGACTGCACTGGCTCAGATGAGGAGGCAAGTGCTACGTTCCTTCTTCAACATGAGGTTACAAAATATGTCAGAAAAATCAGAACACAGCTCTGCTCCAAATGATCACACCAAGCAACTCACCACACATCCACCAGGATCCAGACAATCAGGCACTAGTTGCCCACACCTAGCCTTATAAAGGCTGGGGACTTTGACTCCTCCCTACAGAGGGCAAAACTCTTACCCCCCATATCAGTCCTCACATATACAGTAACTATTTCTTCCCTTTCCTCCTTCTCCACATCAAACACTCCACTAAGCATATTCCACATTCGTAACAGCAAGTGTAGAAAGGCAATGCAGTGATGTCATTGCACAACAGCTACCATTATAACTAGTGAAAATAATAGCATACATTGGCAACAATAGTTGAACCTACTTACCAAACTAGAATAAATGTTGCCATTTCTTAATCATATTTAATTCATTTTCCTTTTATAATGAAAATGTAGAAAAGAAGCTACCTTCTCCCAATGACTCCAGATATTTGGCATGGGTGGAGGTGGAGGTCTTTGAATTTTTCATGCATAATAACCAAGTGCTGATGAAAGGCTAGTCACAGCGCAGTTTTTGTAAACAGCTGTTTTGTTGACAACTCTGGCTGTGTAGTGTGTGTGGCATGAATAGGCACTGCTGTCAACATGACTGACATGCAAGTAGAATATCTCCAGCCAGCTGATTGTCCTCTTCTTCATTTGAATGTACTAAGGTAGATTGAACACTACAATGATTTATATCGCCTCTAGGGGGGCATAGCGGTATTACAAGGCTTGACGATATGTCCCCACTGGTCAGTACAGTATTTTCAGTGGGTATTTCATCAACACAGTGGACCATTGTGTTTAACACTGCATCAAAATGATTGTTTTCTTCTTCTTTTTTTAATAACAAAACAAATGTACTTATGTTTATTTGATTGATTTTTAAATAGTGTAATTCTTATGTATTATCCCTTTAAACTGGCTGTGAAAAACAGGAATGGATTTAGTTTTCATTTGTCAGAAAAACTTAACTCAGTAGTATATTTATGCTCGTACATAAATTGTTATATTAAACTTCTGCCTGATTATACAAACTAATGTCTAACATTCATTATATGGACCAAATTAAGCTTTCATACCTGCAGGGATGTTGAGACCCTGAACAGGATGAAGTGGGTGTGGAAGATGGATGGATGGATGGAGCCAAAAATGTGTAAACATCTGTTCATTCAGAATGAATTGGTACATGTGTTCAAGTCTTTGACTCGTAGTGCAATTGATTTTAATAGTTTTCTGAAGCACAGACAAAAGCAGAAAATATGTAACATGTAAAACGAGTGCTCAGCATAAGATGCTGTCCCACACAGCTTTAGCTGCACTGTTCTGATCAAACAGTAAGAACCAAAAGCAGCAGTTTCATTGATGACCACATGGAGTCAGAGTCACACAACAAACATGTAGCTTGAATCATCTCCCACTCAGAACTGGCCTGGTGATACAGCAGTAGGCTAAATAAGATGAAAAATACTCCTCATATTATTTTGTCTGAAATCCCAGTCCATCAGTGCCTTTGAAGTGCATGCTTCTTAAGCTATGCTTTAGTACAATTTCACAAGCTTTGATCCTTCTTTCTCTGGAGTGTCTTGCAATATCACAATTAATGTCCCATGGACATGAGGTATTATGTCAGAACAATGAGCACTGCTTTGATAATAAATGGTCTGAAAACATAGCTCAGTATGAGGAAGAAGAGAAACTAGATATTGAGTCTTGATTGCTGTTAGGTGTGGTGGGCCTCTTATAGTCTCAGTGAAACTCCTTTAGATCAAAGAGCATGACGTGGCTCAGCTGAAATACACTTGCAATAGGAAGTATGCGAATCTGAAACCTGAACAGAGATGATGCAAAGATTTATCCTTCACAGAGGGACATGACAGATACATAATCAGTACTCGCTGTATTCACCATCATTACATGAAGGGTTCCAATTAAACAAGAGATATTTAACAACTGCAGTAGAAAAATAGTACAAAAAGCTCTAAAATATCTCTCGGCCAATTAAGCACACAAGCGCATATGCACATACCTCTTAATGATCCTTTTACGTGTTCACCAAAGATGAGGGGTGGTTTAAAGCATTTAACTGATCCAACTCATTGTAAGGATCAGTGGCAACCAGTAGCCAGGAGGGAGCGCTCTCTCATAATGTCCCTTACCAATCTTGCATATCTCTCTCTCACACCAAGGCCTGCTGCCACACTCTCCTCGTCTCCTAGCAACCGCTAAACCCTGCCTCCAATCACTACAGATACCTAGGGTGGAGGGAAGGGAACAGAGAGTGAGAGAGGGAAAGGGAGACTCACAGTGAGACTGGCTTTGCATCAGTATCTCAAGCAGCGAATCTGAAAGTGTCCATGGCTTGAGTGCCAGGTAAGAAGTCGGTGCAAGGGTTTTTAGAGGTGGATCATGCTGGATGGGGTGATCTGAGTGTGAGAGGCGAATTGTGGAGCCAAGCTTCTTTGGGGCACACTAAGATCATGATTCAAATCAGTGATGTCGAATAATGTGAAGTGGTGGAGAATAATTGTCTCAATTAAGCTAGTTTGTCTTGAGGGTCCCCTTTGCTTTGCCTCAGCCTGAAACAGGGTCGGTCCCTCCCCCCTCAGCATCTTCTCCTGTCTTCTCTTCTTCTACTCTCACCTACACACTCCTGCCCATTAAATTTGATGGTGCCCTCATCATCTCTGATCCGTCCTTGTGACTCATGGCAGGCTTCTGTTCTTTATGACTCCCCTCCTCCTTGGGGATCTGTGATAGATGGTTCTGTCTCACGTATGGAGAGTACCCGCATGCTCATGCACAGAGGCAAGAATGTGTACATCAGGCATGATAATGACATCTTACACATGTCATATACATTTTCAATGGTATACTGAAGATGTCATACACTCATAAGTCACATAAGCCACCGATGTAACTTGCCATGAATATGCCATGCGCAGTGAACACAAAGAACACACAGCATACATACCTTTACACGTGCCTCGCACTCACAGTCAAAGCACACCAGCTTTAACACACTCCTTATGTGGCGCTGCAGTGACCTTAGACACTGGATCTCCTCCACCCTCAGGCAGCTGTCATGTGTGGATGTGCCACACAGATACATGCATGACAGGGTTTGATCAGGAAGACTGAGCTGTAATCAGAGTGAGGTTGATGCATCACAAGAGTCAGCAGAGTGAAAGCTGATGGTCTCTGTGCAGCTTGCATTTAGGGCTGAAACACACAGAGGACGTTTTGCCATGACGAGAAAATGAATACACAGACAATATTGCAAGTATATGAGGCTAAAGAAGCAGCCAGGGTGTTTAACGTCACCTTTGGGGAAAAGCTTCAAGCTTATTGCAGTCCATGTTGCCGTCATTAACTGCATGTAATCTAATTACAGCAGGACAGCAGAGTGCAGCAATAATAAACTTTCGCATATAAACAAATGGAAGGTTAACACGCTAATTATCTAAAATTCCAACAGCTGCAGAAGTAAAGAATGAGGGAGGGCAGAAGACTACGAGGATGGAGCGAGATAGAGAATGTGTATATGAATGCTCACTGCCTATGTGTTTATCTGTGCATGTCTACGTGTGTGTGTGTATGTGCTTGAGTGATTGTTAAATACAAGGACAACGCTAGCTGCAGTTGCCAGGACAACCTCTTTCCCTTCTCTTTAACCCTTTCTCTTCATCACTTCCTTTTCACCTTCTGTCTTTTACTATCACAGCAATCTCTCGCTTTTTGATGTTCTGTCACTCCATCTGTGCCTCCCTTTATCTCCACGCATCTCTCTGCTCTCTCCAATGCAGAATCTTCATCCATGGGCTATTCAGTCTTATCTTCATCTTGATTAATCATCCTCAGCGGCACACATGTGCTTTGTTAACTGTGAATCATTTTGCGCAACAGAACAGTAACAATTTGTGCTAAACTGTGTCACGAATCAGGAAGTAATTATTTCACTTGAGGTGTTATTGATGGTTTGAAAAGTTTAGGAAGTGGTGCGGCTCCATCACAGCTGACATAGAGGAAATAAATTAACCAACCTGAAGCAATACAGGCAGAATTGTCAGTACAATCATTTCAAAAGACATCACTTACTTCAGATTTGATGTGTTGATGAAATGTTCACATTTACATAATATTGAAAGGGTGCTAAATGGTCCAGGGTTTTAGCTTTGCATCATTTATTATGTCAAACCTCAGTAATGCAGCTGACTTGCCCATTCTTCATTAGAAGAAAACATTAAGCCAAAAATAAGTTTTAATAGATCATTTCCTGTGTGATGTTGAGTAAAATTACAATTTCACATGGTCTGACCGTAAGTTAAAGGTGAACAAACAGTAAATTGAACTGTTCAAGAAATAGCTCAATATTCAACTCTTACATTGATGCAACTGTCATATCTCCATGATGAATATGACAATGTTGCCAGATGAACGGGCTAGGTTCCCAGAAACACATTTCCACTTGCTTATTGCAACAAACAAAACTAAATGAATGACAGTTGATTTACAGGCTGAAACCAGTCACCTTTCTGGACGCTTTACTTCCATGTTCAACCTGTTTGTTCAAGCTTCATGTTCACATTTTTGATCAAACAGTTTCCAATCTTAAAGTGACCAATGGAACTTTTGCGAATTATTCCCCCAGTGGTGATTTCTCTAATGGCCCTTTTCCACTACCACCTTGATGTGGGTGGGGCCTTCATGGTAAGGAGGTCTGAAACACAGTGGCGTCTTTATATGCAGCAACTCCGGTCACATATGCGGCAACAACAATGGAAGACGTTGAGGCGTCCTTGTTGCACCGTGGAGAAGGCTTGTTTGCCATATTTAGCCGTATCAAAGTTTAGGTGTAAAAATGTGTTGTAAAGGTAAAGTAAATTGAAGTTGCTGTTGCCGAGTTTTAAAGATGGCGGTTGTGAAGGAGTCACTCAAAATTAAATGTTCAAATATGTACAGTTGTGTTAACATTTAATTTACTACAAATAGGTTACACTCATTACTGAGTGTCTATGTGCTTCAATGGGAGTGAATGGAACAATTTTTTTTATTGCCTCGAAACTCCACGTTCATTTGATAAATGCCACAATTCTGTCCCGCCCCTGGACTCTCAGCTTCACTATGGGTGAATGAAGCTGTGGGCTGGCCTGGACGCTGGGTTTCCGTGTGATATTTGGAGAATCAGTTGAAAGGCTGAATCCTGTTTTGATATATCCACAGTCACTCAATCATTGGGAGCTCAGTCCCATCGTGGACTTTGCAAGTGAAGTCTGACGACAAACTGCAACACATTTCTTGGTATTTGCTTGGTGAAATAACTTGACCATTTCCATTCTTCATTTCTTACACTAAACAAAACACATTCATAGTATTTATTGATTCAATTTAACCTAATTTCAACCCTTCCTTGTTTGAGTTTAATATTGTTTTGTTAGTTCGTCCACAGATAATTTTCTTGAAAAGGAATGGAGGGCAGAATTTACAGACATCCCAAGTCTCTGGAAATTCTGGGACTCTCCTGCATTTAGATAGCGGCTCCCTGATGCCCACCGGTCAGCCTTGACCAGCTCCTCTACCAGGTCAGCATGAAGCTTACTTTTTCTTTTATTGATCTCTAGTTTAATTTTAACTCTGCTGACGCCCAAATGGCCACCAAATACTGAAGACCACTGCACATTCTTCATTTTCATATACGTCGTCAGTTGCTGTTTTTTCAACTTCCTTTTCTTTTTTTTTAAATAGAGAAAGTCACGGCCACTGATGATGTCATGGTTCGTAGGAAAGAATCAGGTATTTCTTGGTTCTCTTGCAAACCAACTTCGGTCTGAATGTGCTGACTGGTTCACAATTGGGTTTGGGAACTGGAACTGGCACGGAGCCCTGCCAGTGTGACTTCTGCCTCTTTGCTTCTGTGTAGCACCTACACACATACTAATTTAACATTTATAACTGTGCATTACTGTTTAAGGTGCTCTATAATTATACCACCAACCACTAGAGAGCAGTGTGATATCTTTACTGCAGCACCATAGCTCGCAGGGCTCAGCTTTCTTTAGTTTACTTCCTTTATGTAGCTCAGACAATAAAATGTGTCTTATGTGAGTTGGAGCTGATAAATGTTGAGCATAGGCCATTTTTACACTGCAGCAGACTATTGTTCTATTTGACTTAAAGCTGATGAAGAAGTAATGGTGAAAAATATAGTCAAGAAAACAAAACAAATCTACCAATCGGACCAGTCACAGTTCTTGCAGTCTGTGTCGACAGAACGTGTTATTATGTTTAGAGACAAATGCAAGTCAGGGTCCGGTGTAATTAACAGAGGATGTTTGACACAGCTTTGATACAGAAATATAAATCAACCTTAATTCTGTGAGCTATCTTATTCTTACCCAGTGTTCACAGTGCCATTAAGCTGTAAATAGTTCTTGCGAGAAACAATTGGGATGGGAGCTCAAAGTTACTTTGGGTGAGCCGTTTAGGTTTTTGGGATAGTGTGATATCACAGACCCAGATCAGAGAGTATTATTCCATTTCTACCTCTTTGTCTCTGCTAAAATTCACATCATGTTGCATTTGCTGCATTCTGGTTGTGAGTAGCACAAAGCTGTATGATCTGAAAAAGAACCACTCCCCTTGAAAGAGGGAAGAGTAGAGTTGAGTGGCTTTCTTCACCGTCTAAAACTGCCGTTTAGTTACAATAGCTCCCTTTTCAGACACTTCATCAAGGTCTAAGGAAAAATGTGTCAAATTGTCAAAAAAGGACATAGCATATGAAGAAATGTTTAATTAATTTATGCCTCGTCTTTATTGCCACCTAATTTTGAATTGGACAGCTTCAGTCCAATCAAATCAATCTGAAATTCATAATGAAATTCACTGCTGTGGAAGCATTTATGATGCCTGAGGTCGGCCACTGTAACATGTGAAATTACCACATCATAATATGGGTCATCACAGCTTTCAGTCAAATTAAATCTCAAGGAAGCGTTTGTTCACTTTGAGCAGATAACATGTTTAATCAGCAATCTGCCACAGAAGTGCCAACTTTTATGTTCCTAGAGTCCTTTACTGAGGCTGTAAAGGCCAAACTAGTTCATATACTCAGCAGTACAACTCAACTGCCTACCATCACACTATATTCAGGTTAAATGATCTGCACTTGTTTAGTCAAGAAAAAAAAGTTTTACATTTGCTGAACAATATAGTTGAAATGCATCACTTCTATTTAATTTAAATGTAGCTATTGTACACATGACTCCCTGTGCTCCTTGTGTCCTCTCTTTTTTGACATTCTGCAACTTGTTGCTAGGTTACTGTTAATTGTTAAAATGCAGGCACTTCATAAATAGGAGAAATCAAAGGGACAGACAATGAATGAGGAGAAAAGAAAGAGCAAGAGAATAACAAAACACTGATTTAAATTTGCAGCACACAAATCATTTGTGCATAAAAATCGCTCCTCTGAAACATCAGTTTCACTGGTTAGGTGAGGTTTGTTACCTCAGCTGAAGCTTGTTTTGGGTTGCACATCTAGTATAGTAATTTGCCCTTTTCACCCCTTTTCTCTTTCCATCCTGCTCCCCTGCTCATTCTCTTTTATGCTGTGAACTCTCTCCCATAACTTACTGCCCCCCTCCCTCCCCTACCACCTTTATTACCATGAGTTGCCCCTCACCCATCTTTCTCACCATCCTAATAACTCAGGCTGATGCACAATATAAGGACTTCTTGGCTCGAGAGGGAGAAAGAACCGGCTATAAATAGTGGAGGAAAGACACTGATGTAAGGAAACAAGTCAGAATGGATGGAAAGGTAACATATTTGGGTGATGTATCAGGTCATAGAGAGAAATATAGTAATAAGTGACGCTGAGAGGAAGGCATAGACAATTTGGGGTTTTTGCTTGCACATGAAGGACACAAAAACACACAACATTTAGTTTTTGCCACCTCACACAGATCTTTTTCTCATGAATCTTACTAATATATTTCAACCTTTTTTTTCTCACACCTCATTCCCTCCATCAATAATTAAATAAGTCTTGCTTGCCAATGTGGCTGAAAAATTAATGTGAGCTAGAAGGGTTCGGTGAGTGGGGTGGGAGTTAAGGGGGTGGCAGGGGGGGTGGCTGCAGAGATGATGGATTGGGAAGTGGGTGCCATCATAGCGTCAGAGGGTGGCTTTCTTTGTGCAGGTTTGGATAAAAGGCCCAGAGGGAGTAAATTAAGTCGTACACTGTTCATACATAGCAAATATAAATGTAGTTCAGTCATTCAGGTCATGGAAAGGTAAATACAAATGTTTCATTTTGATCATAAGAACTACTTGGAGTTTGATGTCCTTAGCTGGATCTGTCATTCCCCTCAAATGAAACCTATATTGAGATGTTGGGGGTGATGAGCATCAACTAACCCTCTGTCCTAATCCTTGGACTGTGAGGCTTCAGGAGGATGGTGCTTGGGATTTATTTTGAGCAGTAGCAAGCTTGGAAGTTATACATCACGCATTGATTTGTTTTTAATTTCCCTAAACCAGGTGTAAAACCTCTGGGTAACATAGGAACATCATGTTGCCTATTAAGGCAAACTGAGTGAGTTGATTTCCACCGACTCCCACATGTTAACAGGGCAAACCTTCCAGCATAAATGAACATATTGTAGCGTTTTCCTGTCTTAAGTAACAACGAGGTGTGATCAGATTTTACTGGCAACTACTGTGGGCAATATCCAGTGCCAAAAATAACAAAATAACAAAAGCAAACAAAGTTAACAAATCTACACAAGCATTCATGGAGGCAAAAAGAAAACAAAGCAGCTCCTCCTAAATTTGTCAATCACTGATTTGAAGTTACTGTCACAGTATACAAAAGACTAACAGTGAATTAAGACCAGCATAATCACTCATGTTCTGAAGAAAACATCTTTTTGTGCTGTTTCAAGGCCATCATTAGTTAGCATAACAGGATGGTATGAGCTAAAATAAGCCAAAAAGTTATATCTTATTGTAGCTGAGGTAAGGTGGGCCTGCTCCTACCCACTTCCAGTGTTGTTTGTTCCAGTAATTTGTCCATTTTTGGTTTAACTGACAGCTGGGCGGAGTCCTACAAATGAGCTTCAAAAGCATTCTTCAGAAAACCTGTGGGTGTAGTTTCTCTCTCCCAAGAAAATGTCACCTTATACACTACTGTTAATATTTACCCTCTTTTAAGACCATGCAGGGTGCTGATTCTTAATATAAGATTCACAGAAGAATACATATTAATTTTAGCCTTAGTATCTTGTGTCAGTGTGGGAAAAAAAGAAAGAAAGAAAGAAAGAAAAAAAAGCTTCATACGATGAAGAGAAAACTGGCTCTGTGGGCTTCTTGCCTGTTGTTGCCTGTACCTCTGAGTATTAAAAAAACAGTGTCAGTGTATGTCAATAATTATTTCTCAAGCACAATTCAGAGTGCTTGATTATTTTGTTAAGATGAAACCATCATATCAGCTTCCTTTTTAGACACACAGGTTTCAGTACATGTCCTTATTTATTTCATTTTATTTCTTAATGAATTAATTTGTTTTGGTGGATATGAAATCAGTTTTGCGCATAATTTCATGTAGGAAGGGTTAATATTGACAAGATAGTGTAAATTCACTTTTCAGGCAGTTTAACTGATGAGCCCATGCTGGTCATGAGGCTCCAGTCACCTTTAACGTTGAGCACAGCTGCAGATTAAATCTGAAACGTTTCAGTAGGTAACTGTTGGTCACCACATGCTGACCAACAGTGCAACTGCCCTCACTAATTTTGTTACTCAAAGGTAATTCAATAAAAACAAATAATGAACAACAACAACAATCCAGATAGATGCCCCTCCACCCCACCCTCCACGACCCCCACGACTTGAACTGGACGTATGAACTCAGCTGGACTTTACAACCTCAGTTAAACGTACTGATAAAGCAAGCCATCACCCCCCTGCTGATATATTGAACTCATTTTGTTGCTTTGGGGCTGTTAATGCACCTTTAAGTCACTCTGGATGAGACAAGCTTGATGAAATGCCAAAATATCAAATTTACAGCCTGCACAGCTCGGCTCAGTATCAGCATGAAAAACAACCTTTTGTTTTGATGTACAGTAGCAAGAAAAAGTGAGTGCAACTTCTTTGAATGCAATAGTTTTCTGCATTAATTTACCACAAAATGTGATCTGATCTTCATCTAAACCCCAATAATAGATGAACACGTTGTGCATAAGCTTTTTACACACAAACATTTATGATTTCTTGGGCCTCTATTGAACATACGTATGAAACATTCACAGTGCTGCAGGAAAAAGTGTGAGGACCCGCAGATTAATAGAATAACAAAAGCTAATGGGAGTTATTAGTTTGCACAAATAAAGTCTAATTAATTAAATGAGTTTGGTTGGTGTGGTTTGATGATGGAGGACGCTTAAACATTTTACTGTAGGTCTTTTAGACATGTAAAGTCCGACATCTGCTACGTCAACCAAGAAGATCTCTGAAGACATACGATCAAGAGCAGTTTACTTGTCCACACAGTGAAAGTAAATGGAGACAGTTTTGTGCTGTGGCTAGTCTGCTAGAAGTGAACTTATTTAAGTCTTTTAGTTAAACTATCATGTTACAGTTGTATTAGCAATATACAATTGTAGCATGATGGGGGGGGGGCTCTATTTGAGGGCCCGAGTTTCATTGGTCGCTTGCACTGACCAGTGGTCCATAAAAGTGCCTTGCTTTCTGTTGCTCCCCCTTTGACTTTACGCATCTGCCCGCCCACTGGCATCACACTTCCATTTGTACCCACGCCTCACTGCAGCATGGAAATGCGTACACTTTCCATGCAGACTTTGATTTGAGGTTTAATTTGGTTTATAGAAGTTAGTTTTATTTATTTGAAAGGTCCTTCTGGCTCACCAGCGCAAGCATAATTAACACTGGTTTTTACTACTGATGCTAAAGTCGATCTATGATTACAGTTTGATATGGAATAAAATTAAATGCCTGAGAGGAGTCATGATGCAGTGTAGCTCCAAATCTGCGTCGCCAGTTTCCGCAGTCTCCAAAACCGGCGTACACTTTGGTCAGAGTTTGCGTGACGGACCGAAAATTGTCACATCAAGTTTGTTTTTTGTAGATCACAAACTTTGCATGGAAAGCAACGTATGCAAGTTTCATGGCCCATTTTGAACGTACGCAACAGTTGTAAATGAGACCCCTGGTCTGTAATTATCCGGCAGACCTAGAGCCTGTTTTAAGCTAACGTAGCTTCTATCATTACTAGGTAACGCCACTGCTTTGCTCTGCCTTCATCACATCTGTTGCATCTCCTTTCTTGAGTCAGTTCTTACCTTATTTTGTTGCTCCGTCAGCTGATCAGCTCCTCGTTGCTGAACTCATCTCCTGTTGTCGTGCTGATCCTCACACTGAGTCTGCTGACCCTTTTCTACGGATTATACCATCGTTCCTCAAGCTGATTGCCTGTTGAGGAACTTACCTGTGAGTCACTTCCTACTGGCTGCCTGTTCACCCTCCAATGCACCTGCAACCTCCACTCCTGTGGAAAGAAACAAAAAGAACGATTACCTACGGAATCCACTTCCTGCCAACATTGCATCAGCAGATCAACTTACCTTCCTTGATGCTATCTTTGCCCGTCCAAAACAGTAAAAATGATCTTCCAACAATAGTCTCCTCCTACCGTTAACTTACCAACTTACCTTTGTCCTTAGTGTCAAACCAGACCTGGTCTTCCTTCAGACGTCGCTGAGCATCGTTAATCTTTTTCTGTTAAATAAAGTCATTAAATCTGCTTTTTGGTGTCTGTAGTTGTTGCCTGCTTAAGAGTCTCAGCCATCAGGTATGACAGGAACCACATCTCCCAGCTGACCTTTTGCTGGGTCGAGTGCAAGACCCTGTGGGAGGGAGTGTCCATGAGTGAGTGCAGGAGCATCAGACTTGCGTAATTATGGCACCCTGGGTCATCAAAAGACCCAGGACCTGTGGTGTCCAGTGACCCACTTGGTTGCTCAACTGCCACTGGCGTTGTTTATGCTGTGGCCCCAGTGGACCAACCAGCACAGGTTAAGAGGACGCATCATTCTCTGCTAAAGGCCCTGGTATATAATGATCCGGCAGACCTAGAGCCTGTTTTAAGCCCTGCTAGTGTGCCCACCATGCCCATCGTTGAGGTTGAGCCTGTTGTTGAGAGTGATTTGTTTTTGAGGCTGCAGAACCCACAGCCAACAGCTTTCATTTCACCAAATTTACCAGCGGTTGTTCCTCAGCTCTCTTCTCAGGGATTATCTCAACCAGTTCAGAGGGCTATGGAACATCCACAGGTGGTGTCTACCATCCCCATTGATCTGCCTGCTGCTGTTGCTGGTTCCAGTGAGGGTCCTGGTTCCGTGGGTAGATCCACCCGATCAATGGCTGGTCAACATGAAAATCCTCACAATCTTCCATGACCAGTTGCCTGGCAGCCCTAACATTCAAACCGGTAAACTCCTTTGTGGTCATTGTGTTAGTGGGTGCATCATCAAAGGGCTGCTGATGCCAAATGGAGGGGGTGGGTACAGCATGGTGGGGTTGGACGCAGGCTCTACATTTGAGGGCCCGAGTTTCATTGGTTGCTTGTGCTGACTGGTGAGCCATAAAAGTGCCTTGCTTTCTCTTGCTCCCCCTTTGACGTGATGCATCTGCCCACCCACCGGCATAACACTTCCATGTGTATCCGCGTCTCACTGCAGCATGGACAGGTGTGCACCCAGACCTGCGTCTCTCGCGACTCGCTCGATAAACTTGCTCCTTTTTGTTCTGGCGTCCAGGGCTTACTTAGCACCACCTAACGTAGCTTCTATCGTTGCTAGATAACGCCACTGCTTTGCGCTGCCTTTGTCACATCAGTTGCTGTGAAACTATAACTCCTACTACACGTCTATGCTGCTTATTTCGCTGCATGCTCGGCCGCGCATGTCTCTATTGTGACTGATGCTGTGTTTTGTCTGTGCCTGAGTCAGCCTCGAGAGTTGGAACAAATCAACTTGCCCCTTCCAATTCTGCGCTTACGCACTTTCAGACCACATTGAAGTGATCTTTTATATTTGCAATGTGAACTTGTACTATATGATGTGAAATATTGTTTGTTGCCCTAAGAGCTGACTGTCAAGCCTGGTGGTCGTGGATTCCTGGTGGTGATTCCCTTTTTGGTTTGTTGTGCACTTGTTTTGTTTGATGTCAATTATTTTAGGTGAACACCCCCCCCCCAACATTCTTCCCTGTTTCACCCACAGTTATGCTCTGCTATGCCCTCCTAGCCATTTTGTTTCTGTGTGTGTGAATGTGAGGAAGAGTGTGCAGACATTTGGTAACTCCTTTTACTATAGTGTGCAGATGTTTGGCAATTCCTTTTACTTTGAAATAAATTAGATTTTTTTTAACATATGTGTTGTAAATAAAAATTCTCAAATTGAACACAACAGTCTACTGCCTCTCAGTAAAGTGAACTTGCGTGTGCCAAATTGTAATTTCCCCAGGTGTAACTCCTGGACCAAAACTCCTCCACTGTTACGTTGAGTGGAGGAATTTACATCCCCCTCTCACCACACAATGTTTTTGGAAAAACTTTTTGTGGGCAGATGAAGCAAAAGTAAAACTCACGCATTAACAGCTGTGCAAAAAGGCTTTTGGTTTTAGAAATAAAAATAGAATGTGGGGTCTTAATCACTTATGATCTTCTTAACTAGACAGAAGAGCACGCATAGTTACTGGGCTACTTCGGTTTACCAAAATATCCTGTAGAATATTGTCAGGTTGCTCAGCAGAAGTTGGATTATACCAGTTTATTTGTGGTGGCCCAGTCAGAACTGAAGATGAGAATGAAGATAAGATCACATAATATGACAAATGAATGTTGAAAAAAAATAACACATTAATTTCAAAAGGTTCACATACCTTTTCCTGCTACTGTATTTTTGTGACATAAGAGAATTAAAAAAAAACATCTCTATAGACCATATACTTTTTTTGTAAACTTATGTGTTTGGATATATGAAAGCACATTGTATTCATACAT
>JBAMYA010000023.1:12809473-12823236 GCA_037176975.1 Arrhamphus sclerolepis | reverse complement strand
TATCCCAAGCATAGAGAGGGAACAGGACAGGCCGGGCCAATGATGGCTCTAAGTTCTGTGTGCAATCACCGTTTGAAGCCCAGATCAAAAATGGGCAGCAAAAACACAAATGAATTGAAAGTTCTTAGCAAGAATTGCTGCCATAAAATAAAGGATCACAATATACTGCCTCTATATGCAAATATCATCTCTGTAATATTGTATTACATTAATGTGTAGATAACTGACTGTATCTCAAAAAGCATGAAGAGTAGCTTACCTTAAAAATAGAGAATCTAACACAATCCAAGGGAAACTTAACAACTCCTAAAACTAAACTTTCCCCTTTTATTACCAAACGTCTACACCTACATTAAATTAACCTCAATTTCCAACACTTTAGTGAAAATAAGAAGAAAAAAAAAGCATTATTCTTAACATAATCAGTATACTAATTGGTAAACTATTATAATTAAATAAACATGAGATTTAAAGAAAAAGAGGTTTATTTATATCACTTATGATTAGTAATATTTGTGTCTTAAGTATATTTTGCATATTTTTGTTTGTGTATTTTTTGTTTTTATGAGTTTTTATTGTTATTTTCTTTATTTCTTAAATTGTTGTAAAACATATTGAAAGTTACATCCTGTCTGTCTGTTTACTGTACAAAGTGAAAAGTGTTTAAATATACTATTTACAAGGAAAAGGTTGAACATACTAATGCTGACACTGATTGATGCTCACACCAAAGTCGCCTCATTCTTATTTCCTTATCGTGCCCTCCAAACATCTCGCTGATAATGGTTGACCTGAACTTTCAAAGTGTGTGCGTATAAAAATTCCAGAGATCCCAATTCATTTATTAGGAGAGTCACGGTGGCGTTTGGGAGGGTGGATGAATGTTTTTTAAGGCTAACTCCATCAGTCTCGCTTTGACAGTGTTATCTGTGGAGCGGATGTGGAGCGGCTGTTGGATTTATGAATAGTTAGCAGTGTCAGTGGTTTAAAAAAAAACTACAACAACAACAAAAAACAAATAAGCTCTTATCGAATAATGATTTTCTTTTCTGCACACGAACACATGTGCCAGCCTTTTAGATGGATGTGTTTTGATCGGGGTCGAAGATAGGAGTCGGCGATGACGAGGATCACATTCCACACTCTCCGGCAGCTCCTTTCTCCGGCCAGCGTTCCTGCGTGCTCTCCCTCAGCCCTTGAACTTCCGTCACCAACTTATCCAAGATCAAACCAATAGAGGCTTTACAATTCTGTACATGATGAGTCATAATCAGACAGCTTTGGGGAGAGGGTTGGGGGGGCGGGGTGATGGGACGATAAGGCATGTCTACTGAGTGCCTGAACCTACACGGAGTAAAAAGTCCTGTGCAATTAATGAGGCCCCTTCAGCTAAAAAGACTATTTACATCAGTCCCTGTAAAAAGAAAAAAAAAAAAAAGCAATTCTTCACGTGACGGCCGGCTTCCTGACGCCTCCACCACTCTGTAAGTGACTCAAGCTTTTATCGACATCATTGTCATTGGACAGCAATGCGTCTCCTACTCCTTCTTCCGGACATTTCTCCTACATAAGTGACAGTGCATAATATTCATCTTACACAATGTCCAAGCAAAGCCTTCCCTGTCAGCCTCTCAGGCTGCTTACATGAGTTAAAGTTATGCCTTCCACGAGATACTGTACCAGTGAGAGGCCGAAAAAGTAAGTGCCTGGTGAGTGTCATGTAACCTGAATAAAAGAAGTGGCCTAAAGGCTGCCATGTTGTGAGCTGAGACACCTCAGTCTATCAGTGACAGTGGAGACATCCTGAATACAATTGTTTCATAAAACACTGCCCATACCTGACATATGAAATATTCTTATGAAGGTATAAAAGATCTTAAATGGCATCCTGCTTTGAAACCAGTCTCAGCAGCCTTTCGTCATTTTCTGCTGCGGTTTTGGCTCAAATGTGATGAGATCACGAGCAGCCTGAAAGCGTGCCTGTCCGTCCTGGTGCTGCCGCTTGTGAACTGGAGGACACTTCCATTGGAGACCATTAAGGCACGTCCTTCCTCTTAGCAGCTTCAGCTTCTGATGAAAATGCTGTTCACAGTAACTCAAGTTCACACTGACAAAAAGTGTGTTTTTAAGTATATGTGCCTGATTTGTAACTTCTTGAAACGTTAAGTATGGATCTGCTGACCCCAAATATGTCATTGAGATCTTGCTTTTTCAGAAACAGCAAATAAATTAATGTTTATGGAGTAAAATATACTAGAGAAAACATGAAAACCAGGAGTTAAGGAATCAGTCTTTCTGGCTAAGAACATTGTTCCTGCTGCCAGGAGCAGACAGACACAACTACAGATACTAAGAGATTTATGAAATAGTATACCAAAATAACACAAAACAAGTTAACTTAGTGATATCATAAGCAGTGAACAACATCTCTGTTTTTTCACAATGTTATTATTGTTCTTATACCCTGTTTTCTATAGGAATATCTTAACATCATTCATGATTGTATTTCTCATAGCAAGGAAAAGAAAATTCAGCTCTTTAGGTGTCAGGGATGCGGAGGAGGCTGACTCAAAGCAGAGTGAGACAGGTGCGGGGAGAAGAGAGATGCACAGGCCAGGCTGTGCCAAAGCTCTGGTAAATGTGACAATGTCTACTTTCTGCAGCGACACAGGGGCAGATGGGCAATTCACTCCCGTCTCTGCTCGTGGTGCACTTCCTCACAAGCACCCAGCGGGAGCCTTCAGGCTGCTATCAAATCACACCACACGGACCGTTTCCTCCTAGCAAACTAGGAGGAAATGTTGCATCATTACGATATCAAGCAAGAACAGCGGCTTCTTTCACACTGGTGGACAAAATGATGCAAATGTAGTTGAGGATTTGAAGGGAATGTTCGTTTACTGTGTTTGGACATAAAAGTAGAGTAGCTTTGGCCATTTTTGAGAGAAAGTTATCAACCCACACTTCCTCAGGATATCCAGATTTTTTTAAAACATTATTTTCTTGCAAAATGTAGATTTTTTTTCACTACCTTTCAGTCTTTCCCCCTTTTGTTCAACTCCTCTTTTTTCTCATGACTGTCTCCACATGGACTTGTGTCTACAGTGTTTTAAGAATAACCCCTGATCCCCTAACACTTCTCACCTCTAACGTTCTCCTCCTCCCCCTTTTCATTTTAAACATCAGACTCAATACTGGAGAGTTTCTCGTACACATGGCCATTGCTTCCGTTGAAGGGGCGTGGGGGGCCGACCCCCAGCATAGAGCCATGGTGGTTCATTCCACCAAGGCTAAGCTCTTTTGGGAACCGGGGGGCCACGTTGGACATAACCCCGGCCGTGGCAGATGCTGGCAGATATGACGTTGCACTCATCTGGCCCCTGAAGTCACTTCGGCTGTTTTTGGCAACTTGTTGTTGCTGCTGTTGCTTTGTCATGTAATACTGTTTGGCTCCATGCATCAGACACTGGTCATCCCCAAAGGTGGGTATAAAGGGGTTTTGGTTTACCCGGTCAGGGTAAAGAGATTTGGATAAAGAGAATGCTGCCCCTCCTCCTTCCATCAAAGATCTGTCCCTGTCTCTCATGTCTCTTTCTCCGATGGAGCGACGATGGAGGCCCTCACCACCTCTGAACAGGCCAAATGGTGATTCAGGTCCTTTCCGGCTCTCACCTCCATAAAACAATGGGTCTCTGTCTCTTTCCCTTTCTCTCTCTGAGCCCCCATGGCGATCAAATATGTGTGCAAAGGGACTGTTACCTTCCATGTAGCGTTCCTTTTCCTTCAGGCTAACACTCCTGGGTGGGGGCAGCATTCCTACCACACCTGCTCCGCTCATCCCTCCACCTCCCCCTAAACCTCCCATCAAACTTCCCATCCCACTTAATTCCTCTTTCTGAAGGTCAACAAATGTGTCATATGAATGCTGCCGCCTCAGTTGCTTGCCAAATCCTCCACTCTTCCTCCTCTGCTGGGCCTGAGATTGAGACTGAGGGCCTGCACCCATACCTCCCACACCTCCCCCACTTATCCCTCCCCCCATCTGTTCCAAGAGATGGTTATTGTCCTCACTTATATCATAGAGGTTTCCTGTCTTTTTACAACCTTCGCAGCGCATACAGGTTGCCGAGTTAGGCCGGCTATTACCTCCTCCTGAGGACCCACAGCTTATACCACCACTGTATCCTCCACCACCTCCTCCATGTATGGGCATCGGCTTGCCCCCTCCTCCCCCACTAGCCCGACAGTTCCTGCACTCCCAGTCTCCCCCTGCCAACCCAGATCCTCCCCCACTCTTTGAATCAGACTTTTTAGGTTTGCTCTTAAGAAAGTCCTCCACAGGTACCAGTGAGGTGCAGGTTGCCACTCCTCCATCTCTATTCCCAGGGCCTTCTGTCAAGTCCACATGTTCCCACTGAGGAACTCCCTCTTTGGGTCGAAACTGGTCCAAATAAAAGTCCCTGACACTCTCCTTTTCTCGGAAAACATAAGAATTCCCATCATTGTTTCCACCTCCACCTCCTCCTCCACCACCTCTCTTGCGTTCAGAGGGTAAAAGTGGTGGGGAGGCAGAACGATGGTTGTGATAGTGGTGGTGGCTGATGTGGTAGGGCTTCCTCCTGTAGCCCAGCTCAATCTCGTCCAGCTCCCGTCTGGACTTTGCAGAGGCCGGCCTCTTTTTCAGGCTGTCGCGGTACTGTTTGCGTTTCTTTGCATTGCCCTCCAGGTTTCCATAGGTCACCGTGTGTGTAGAAATGTCGGAGACATCTGAACGTATATTCCCATCGTCATCACCTCGCCCTCCACAGTAGCCATGTCCAGGGATGTAAGTGGAACTCGAGGCACCACCCTTGAATGAAAATTTCCCGTACAGGTCAGGCAAACCTCCCTTGAAGCCCTGGCCTGAAGGGGGAGTCTGTCCAGACAGTAGGTCAAACTTGCTCATATTCCTGTGGGTCAGTGCAGAGCAGGGCTGGGTGGTAAAGATAGGAGCCACCCCACCACCAAGGCTGTCACAGTCAAACATGCCGCCCTCCAGAGAACTAGCGCTGCCTAGACTGTGGGGCCTGTTGGGAGGGGGGCCACTCAGCCCTAGTGTTGAACCGTGGTGGTGTAGGTAGTGGTCCTGGTACACATTACTGTCCTTGAGGTGGAGGTTGCCAAACGTCCTCTCCACCTCGCTGATGTAGTCACTAAACATGTTGTCTTCTGGCAGGTAAGGGGCTTTGCAATCTGAATGGCCTGCCAAGCTGCGGCGGTGCTCAGAGATGTCGTAAACAGAAGATTCGCGACGGATGAAGTCCAGGGCACTGTGTGGCGAGCCGTTCACCCCAGACAGTGAGGCCATGTTCTTGGCTGTGCGTAAGAGGCGCATGATGTTGGAATGGGTGTTGTTCATGGTGGCTGATGGGGAATTCAGTGCAGAGCTGCTCTTCTCCTCGATCTGCACCCCGTGAATGCAGCTGTATATGCCCTGTGAGAGAGAAATACGGGTGGGAAGGAATATTAGAGAGAGAACTTGTGTAGATTTTTAACACAAGAATACACAAGAAATTAATTATCATTAGATTTCAGTGAAGTTTATTAAAACTCTACTTTTAACACATAGCTGATGTTGTAACTTAAACATGCTTCTTAGAACCAAGATGGCTCAAAGTTGGAACACCTAAAGTACTGTACAAAATCTTAGTCACCCCTACCTACAGATTTAATGGCATCCATATTTATTTTTCAGAATGTTTATTAATATGAAAAATAATAAAGCTGTGATAACATGAGAGGTAGACAGACATATTTGATAACACACCTGTTTTTAATAATTGGTATGTTTTTTGTCTTGGTTTACTGGTTTTCTTTTGCTTTTATTTTGTGTTGAGATGCATTTCCTTCATTATTTTGAAGGCGTTTCCCTTGCTCTCAGTCTGCTTCTTTGTGCATTTTCCCCCCCAAGTCTTGTTTCCTCATCTCCTGTGTCAGGTCAGCTACACACCAACTCCTGACAGCTCCCTCAGAACCAGTCACAAGTTAAACTCCTTTTGCAGACAGTCCCATACAGATGTTTGGTATGATATTAAATAGGATTCCATTCAGGCTTAAGGGAACCAGATTCATGTGATTGTACTCTAAAGAGACTGGAAATTAATTATGGTTTATGAATTATTACTTTGATAAAACAACAAAACTGGGGCGCCAATGACTTTATCACGTTTTTTTTTTCTGTTGATGGTATCAATGCACCAGTGAATATAAAAGTTATGATATGTAATTATAAGCAAAAGTGTGGTGTATTCACTGACGTAAGAAAGAGTACAATATTAATATTCAGAGAGAATATTGTGACTCAATGGTGGATGATTGATACAGGCAAAAAGAGCTGTAAAACCCTTTCAGTCTCACTGGTCAATACCTTTAATCAATGTGATTAGAATTCAACTGAACAATTTACAACAGGAGTTATTAAAGATGTCAAGTCCTGCAGCACCACCAGCTCCAAAACAATTCCTGTCATATAGAAAGGCCATGCCAAGGAGACAGTAGAAGGGTCTTCACAGTGACAGAAAGATAAACTGCTCCATTTGCATTCAGTGATGTATGATACAATATTCAGAAAAAAAATTGATGTTCAGCACGGACCAAAGCAGGCATGACAGATGAAGACTGTAAAGGATCAGATCAATTCCCGACAATAATTTTACTCTTCTTTTTTTTTTTTTTTTTCGCGTGTTTGTAAATGGCTATGAAAAAAAGGGAACACTTTGGCCACTGTTAAGCGGGTGTGTGAAGACCTGCAGTATGCTCGGCCAGTCAGGACAGAGATCAGGGGTTACATGGTGGTCAAATCTGTCTCGCTGTTTGGTTATGACCCTTCCCCGTCACTTCTTTTTGCCCTTAGCCACTTGTGTGTGGTAATTAATTAGACTGTGCTTGCTGCACTGCAGCACAAAAGCTTCATCCTTCGTACTGGTTTTATAGATAATGTTATTACTTCTTTTAATTTCACAGTCTGGTAATGGCCAATATATAAGACTTGACAATGGCTATGCCTAGAGAGGTGAACATAAATACAAAATGACAACAGCATGCAAGACGAGAATTTTCATGTTGTCTCTACCCATCAGCATGATACATTAGGCTTTTTCCACAGAACTATCTTTAAATGTTTATGCATTGTATGGTTATTTCTTTTTCACACATTGTCATGACTTCATTCTTCTCTTGATTACACCCCACCCGCCACTGAACCTGTAACATTTTGACTCTCAGGACATAATTGACAGCAATCCCATCTTTCTGAAACATTTGTCTGTACATTTTGACCTTGACAGACAGTAAAGAAATGTTTTATTGCACAATGATGCAGCCTGGGGGATTCGGATGAATATTTTTAACTATTTCATGAGCTTTCAAAGACAATGGAAGGAATAAAAGTCTGAGAAAAGACTTTATAAACTTGCTAAAGTCATCATCTGTTTTTTGAAGTAGCAATGTCTAGGATTATACATTTCTAAAGTCTGATTTTACAACCTCAACAATTCTGACTTCATAAGGTCAGAAATTCTGAATTTATATGGACAGAAATTCTGACTTAGAATTATTGACTTTATAAAATCAGACTTTTTGATTATGGGTCATGCCTTGGGTTTCAGCTTGTGTTGTTATAGACACTATATAAATAAAAATTAATTGAATAATACCTAAATCAATTTATAAATTGCTGTTGCTCTTGGACCATATTATTGCCAGCATGTGGTGTGAAGAGACACATTGAAACAAACGTTTTCACTCTTTGTATTTATGTGCATGCAAAGACCTAATAGTAATTCCTTACAGCTGAATTCAGATAGAATTTACTTTCTTTATGTTAAAATATAAGAGTCACTTTCTTTAAGTTTATAAAGTCAGAATTTCTGATTTCCTTTTAAAAAAATTATCTCCCAATCTTGTATCCTTTTTCCTCAAATGTCCCTATTATTACTGACATGTACAAAAGTTACAGCAAAATTTTCACGATTACACAAAAACAGAGATGCAGCACATCTCCAAATGGCCTCGCTGCTCCAAACAATTCTGAATGTGGCAGCTGATAATTTAACACGGTCTACGAGTGACTTATGTATATGGGGCTAAATGAACCTGAACTTAACGATGATGATGTAGTGGAAGAACTGTGAAAAGCCGAGTGATTAAACCTCTAATACGTTTACTATTCTGGAGTCATTAGAGACTTTTTAAATCAATGTAACTAATTTGTTTCAGTGCTGCAGGTGGGACCTGGAGGCGCAGGTAGCCAGGGGAGCACTGCTCACACAGTCACAGAGGGAGGGAGCTCTAACCGACCATGAAGCCGCGGCCGCAGCCACGTGACTCACACCAACCATGACTGATGTGTCATTCTTTCCGCTACCAGGCTTAAATGTTAATTGCAGCAATAACAATAAGCTTTATTGGATTATGCTGTGAAATTAAAAAAAAATCAGTATCTGTCTGAGTAGCACAACAAGAAAGAAAAAAGAAAAGGAAGAAATGGCTGTGTCTGGAGAGACAACATTCAAATAAATAAAGACATGATGTTATGCTCTGGACAACGGCGTGTGGAAAGATACTAAGTTTTTTTCCCCCACTGTTGATGTTGATGTTTCCACTGTTCACAATTCCCCTGTTCAATGCTACAGATGCAAATAATCCCTCTCAGTGAGCATTTCTCCTGAATATTTTATCATACTGAATCATCTGGCCCTAACTGAGGACAAACAGCATTCATTTATTTTGTCACATTGCAGCATATGCAGACATAATTTCTGTAAATGAGAGAAATCACTGAATGTTATGCAAAGCCTAACTGGTGTCTGATCGTGCCCTGTCTTTGGAAATGAGAAGTCAAATGACATTTTAGCAGAAAGTATAAACAGACATACACATCCATTAACCACATCCAATTAACATTGTAAAATATAATCAAAGTTGGGCATCCAAGCATAATAACAGACCAGGGAGGTTCTTTTTTTTTGTTTGTTTTTTTTTTTTTTAAACAGTTTTGCTTTCTAGGCAGAAGCAGCAACACGACAGTCCATCAAATGGAAGGAGAGCGCAGCAGCAATGTGTGGCTCCTCTGCTGTAAATTAGCCATGTGCTTCAGCCTGCAGCGCTTCACCTTCAGAGGCACACGCTGAATTACACCATAGCCATGTCCAAACAATTGGAATGCAAATCAAACACCTTGGGGTGACTTTGGTCTCCCGGGATCTAGTAATCTACCTTTCACTGGTACTGAGGCTGATTTTTGTATTTATTTATTTTTTTGTGGAGTGAAATATTGATTTCAGCTCCATGTTTCTTAAACATTTACCTCATGAGGATGAGAAAGGCCTCAGTATCAAAACAAAGGGAGAGAGAAAGCTCATTTATCTATGTGTATTTAGACGAGGGGAGTTTTAGTTCATCAGGAGACATGTTCGTTTTAGTATCTAAGCCTCAAAGAGCAATACACATTCACCGAATAGACGTAAAAGGAGTGTAAATCTGCTGGAAGAATGAACTGACAAGTATTACAGGATGTCCAAAGTGGAATGCATTACTTTCTCACACACTTTCTGACAGATTTGGTTACAAGAAAGTCACCGTTAACACCAAAATGGCTGTGGAAGACAATGGAGCACTCCGATCTGGATAGACCTCCCATTTAGGAAATTACTGGCTTTCCAGTGTTAAATGTTCACAGGACATAGTATATGGAAGCAGTATGTATACTACAACAACTGATTTCTAAGAAAGTAAAAAAACAATAACTTTTTCCTTTTTTTTTGTCTAAATTGAAAAATAATCAAGTCAAGCATTTTTTAACAGTCTTATTTTACCAAAAATATATCTAATTTTTAGAATTCTAGCCAAGTAAATTTTCCTTACCTCCTGGCAGATTTATTTGCTTAATATAAGACAATTTGAACAGATTAAGGAATATTAGCCTTATTTGTTCAAGGGGTGTTTTTGCAGTGATGTCTGCTAAATGAGACCTCCAGTGTGGGCGATCTGCTTAAAACTGTTTTTTTTTTCTTTTTTTTCTTTTTCTGGCTATCTCTAAGATAGGACAAGATGAGGAAAGATAATCCACTTTTCACACAGGAGAGTGCTTTCAGCTCCTCCACCAGACTACAGAAAACACATGGTTGCAGTCACGATTTAATGGTACATTTCATCATCAAGTATCCTTTCATGCATCAGTACTATCATATTGTTTTCTTTTCTTTTCTTTTTTTTTTACTTATACAAAACCCTTTTCCAGATTGGTTGAACCTTTATTCAGCAGACGTGCCTACAGATGAATTAATTTTCAGTATCTTCACTGACCATATAATTAGATCATATAAATAAACCAGAAAATTATGTCAGCAACACATGCTTACTGTGTGTTCCATTTAATTTGAACTGTTATTCATTTGGAAGCTCAGGTCACTGATCATTGCAGCTTTGTAAGATGAATCTGTGTCCATTTTTGATGAATGCAACATTTTGTCTTCTCAGTAAAATGTAGTTACTGTCCTCTTGTTTTTCTTTCCGTGATGTGCCAGTCATTTTCAACGGGAGACAGATCTGGACTGCAGACAGGCCGCTGAACACATTCTTCGCCTATGAGACCATGATGTTATAAATTGTACAGAACGAGGCCTGAGATATTTTTCTGACATAACCATGGCCGTACTGGGATACGATATTACATCAGCTGTAGCATATGTCTCTCTAAAATTCCAACACAACCGCATCTGTTATCACACGAAGTTGCAAGGAAAGGTATGTGAACCCTTTGTCATAAAACATGTACTTATACTTATAAGTTACACTAACAGATAAGCTGATAACACACAAACAATTATCTTTCTCTTATGTCTTATTGAGCATATCAATTAAAAATTCACAATCTTAGAGGGAAATGTGAGTCAAAGACTAATAACTTCGATGAACGCTTATTGGAGTTGGTAACCTTCATACCGAGAGTCCAACTGTTGAAATGAGTTTGGAGGTGTGATTTCAGCTCGTAAAACGCATCTGCTGCTGTGAACAGATGCCTTGCAAAAAGAAAACCTCTGAAAATAAAAGCTTCAGAGCAGCTGATTTGCATAAGACTGGAAAGGGACAAAAAGTGTCTATAAATGGAGTCAATTTTGTGGAGGAGCCCCAATCTTTAAAGAGACAGGGTGTCCACGGCTGAACACCATAAAAAGAACATAAAAAAATTTATGGATAAATAAGACAACACCTTGGCAATATGCAATGCAACTGGGAAGATGTTTTGTGGGCTAATGAAATAAAAATGTAATTGTTCTGGAAGAGAGCATGTTCCAGCATCTTAAACATTAAATCATGATGGTGAAGTGTGGTGGAGGATCATGAGTGGAGTGGTGCCGTCTCAGGCTCTGGACCAGTTGCAACTGTCGAGGGGAAGATGAATTTCCAAGTTTACCAAAGGATAATGTTAGGGTGGCTGTCCACCCACTGAAGCTGGGTAGACTCTGGGTGATCCCACGAGTAATGACCCACAGAAAAGCCATCATTGCTCAGACATTAACCCCATAGAGCAGCTGTGGAATGACCTCAAGAGTCATTCATATGAAACATCCTTCAAACATGTCTGAGATGAAGCAGCTAATGGTTCACTTCTTACTTTTCACTCCAGCAGTGGACGTTCATTGTTCAGCAAACATACAAAAGATTAGAACAGTTTGTGTGTTAACAGCTTAATCAGACAGTTTGTTTAATATCATCATTTGATTTAAGATCATATTTAATGGCAAATTAAAGCTGAAAACATACTGTTTTTCTCCTATGCTGATTACAGTCTGGATGGTCTTCCTCTTCTTTGAAATATAGAACCCAACATCTGCATTTCCTCAAAGCAAGTTGGATGTGGAATCATGTGACCGCAGAACTGGTGTTAACTGTATTTCTGTGAGGTGAACTGGTGTGTAGAGAACCCGGCTGCATTTCTGCAAAGAGCTAATGTATGAAATCCTCCTTGCATAATACATTTTCAGGATACAATTCTGGCTATGTTGATTGAAAATGATCTTTCAAGGTACTACCGAGCCCATGTGACTGTAATGAACATTGTGGTTTTGTTGTGCAGAGCCACTTGAGGGTGTGAAGGTCATGGGTATACAAGGGTGCTCTCTGGCCTTGGCTTTTGGTACACCTGAACTTGAGATTTTCTCTTAGTTATTTGCAGTTTTGCACAGAGAAATGCTTTTCTTTCTTTCTTAAAAAAAAAACAAAACGTAATGATAAATCAAAGACAATTTTGCATTAAGCTATAAGCCACAATCCAGCAGTCCATCATAGTTTGGTAAATGTTGCTTTTAAACCCAATCCAGACACCTTCACCTATCACCCCTCTCTGTTGATGAATCTTCCAGAACATCGTGACTTGTATTTCTGATAAACTATTCTCATTTATTGAAATGCATCTCAACAAACCTTTTTGACTGTTTTGCTGACATTAAAATCTAACAGTAAAGTTGGTCAGGGAAGGTGATTAAAAAAAATCCCTCTGGTTGTAAATAAAAGTTCAAACAAATCTCACATTTGAAATTTAAAATGTTTTTGCACTTTAGAAAACCTTCCCACTTTTCCTGAAAATGGGTATTGTAATTATCGCCTTGTTTTTGCCCACTCTCTCTCACCCTGCTGATGGTGAAGACAAAGCCAGGCCGACCGGAGCAGACGCCCATGAAGCAGAAGCGCAGCTGCCAGTAGAACCAATGTTCGCAGATGAAGGTGATGAGAGAAAGAGCCATGGCAGCGCCTAACATGTAGAAGACGCCAGCCATGTTGTCCACGTCCAGCTGGCTCGACATAACCTCGTTCTTCTCGTGGTGACAGATCCCCGTTAACCAGAGGGACTCCAGTTCTTCCATTTCACCTGGATGGAAGACATTTTATTAGTTTGGGGAGTGGGATTCAGCAGATCAGAGCAAGGTCAGGGGCGGGGAGACGGTGAAAGGATGAGGGTAGAAACAGATGGTGTGAAGGGGGAAGGAAGCAGGGAAGAGACGGATGAGGGGTACAAGGCAACGGGGAAAGCAAACTGTTGATGGGGTGTTTTTTCACACAAAAAGGGGATGTGAAACAGTGGGAATGGCTGTTAAACATAGAGTGGGGGGAGATGATGTAAGAACAGGATGGTGTTTGGGGACACAAGGGATGGAAAAAAATGATGCAACATATGAAGAGAAGAGGGAGGATGGCAAACATGTGAGGGAGGGGGTCAGGGTGGTTAAAAGCGAAACACGGCATTGAATTTTGCAGTTGGTTTCTCAACAGACTGAAAAATAGAGGCATATGTTCCATCAGTCATGTGTTGATTAAATCAATCTTTTTTAAACTTCCTGCTAATAACTGTCTGCAGGTGTCTGTTGCTCCTCTGATGTCAGTCCCTGAGTTTCTGGTCTCTTTTGTGGCTCACCTTCTGTTTGGTTACGAGCCGTTCTCTATCAAAGCTGACAGTGGCACGACAGGCGTCGGTTAATTGATCATACATTCAGCCACGGCCGCTATACGCCAACACCAATCCTGCGCCGCAGCACTGGCTGGCCTTTCAGCCTCAACGAGGCAGGAGTGCACCAATCATGCAGCAGCTTTCACCGCACATCTGGTGATACTCTGATAAATGATTGCTCCAACCACTTTGAAGCCATTATGATATAACACAGAATAAAGTGTTCTGATCTTGTTAGGGCAACTGATTCTTGTTTGCTTTATTTGTTTCTCATATA
>JBAMYA010000023.1:12793069-12806566 GCA_037176975.1 Arrhamphus sclerolepis | reverse complement strand
CATGCTTTTAAAAGACAGAAGAGGCTTTCTGTTGTCAACCATTCCAGATGAACTGTATTTATTCAATCTTCCTCCATGGGCTTTATATGTTTTACATTTTGTTGGCTTGAGTGGTCTTTATTTTCAGTAAAGAAACAATGCAACAAAGGGTCATGAGCTGGGAGTTTAACTTGTGATCACTGCAGGAGGACTGGGCCTCTGTACATGGGTCTGGACTTTTCATCGTAACGACTGAATGAGAAATCTTTGTCCTTGCAAAAAGTTAGAATTCTGCTCATGCTAATGTGCTGTAGCACTTGCTTCTCTAAGACCATTGTTTATGTCTTTCCCTTTTGCCATTGTGTTAACATACATCTGAATGCTCCTCAATAGCAATCTGTCAAAACAGTTTTAAGGGCGCCAGCACAGAGACTGGATATGTTTGATTCAGAGAGGGACAGGAGAACACTGAACAAACTGTCATCCATCTTGGACAATCAGTCCCACGCCCTTCATAACAGAGACAGCAGAGGTCTTCCTCCAAAAGACTCATTCAGCTCCACTGTCACAAAAAGTACTTTAGGAAGTGCTTTCTGCCATTGTCCATAACACTATGCAATAATTCTACCTTATGTGTCAGATAATCACATCTGCACATGTAAATATATTGACCTTCTTGCACTGTCATTGTTTATTTTATTATTTTAAATCATAGTTATATTACCCATTTTCATCTATTACCAATATTTTTCTTTGTTTCAATTGTATATGTGTATATATGTATATTTTTCTTATAGTTGTTAACCTTAGGTTAAGGTGATACCTTAATTATATATTGTTTTCATGCAATATCTATATTTTTTTACTTAAATCAGAGGGAAAAGTAAAGAGGTTCTTCATATGGTTCATGTGTTCATTTCTATTATATAAATAATGTTACTTTGAAAATTAAAAAAACAAAACAAAAAAACCCACTATGATCAGATTATGTTTATATATACACACACACACACACAAAGAAAAAAAAAGTGCATAAAGGGATGGGGCACTAACTTTTGAAAAAGACTAACTCCCATGTGCCCAATGTTATATGTTCTTTATGCTGTGGTACACATGGTAATATTTTTTTATCTCATTCTTGTAGGAACTGGAGAAATGTAGGAACTACTCTTTTACCCTCTTCTGTGTCTTTCCCTGTTGGCAGTTTCATTTCAGAGAAATAAAATAAAGGAGGACAACTCATAGCTCAGCAGTTGTGGGAAATCTGCAGACTCTCCTGTTTCCCATATTCTTACCTTCATTCGGTTTCTAAAAGTTAATAACCAAAAGCACACTTTGAAATAAAAAGTGACAAAAAAAAAAAAAATTCAAAGAGTGCTTTTTAAGATACGGGAAGAAGAAACTATTTCATCACTGATAACTCTGGAATTATGCAACAGGGTTTTGAATGGCTCTAAGGGGAAAAAGTTCATCAAACTCAGCAGAACTGACTTGAGAACTTTCCATTTTACAGAGAATCAGAAAAATTGCAGTCGAGGCTGCAGTCTAATTTTCAGGACAGCCATGATGTATTTTTTGCTCAGGCCTGCGTCAGACTACCCAGACTCCCATCCAGCCTTCATACTGAGCCACTGGGCTCTCTGTGTGAGTTTGATCGCTTTCTAGGCCAGCAGGAGTGGAGTGGATGGTGAGGCGTGGCAAAGTGACATTGAAATCCTGAGAGGGGTGAGACAGGACTGCTTGGTTCCTGCATTAATGTTTTTGCACCAGCACAGGGGGATGTTACTGCAAGCCGACCCATATTCATGTGCAAGAGGACACAAGTGAGCTAAAAAAGTTTGAAAGATTTAATGAAATATGATACTAATATAACTGATGATCAATATATAAGAAAAAATACACCGAGAAAAATATTACTGGACTATATAGGAAAAAACAATAACAAAACAAAAACGTGTCTCACAAATAATCAAAAGCTCTACACTACTGTCACTTCATCTGTTTAGTGTACACACACACATCCTTGCTAACACACTTAGGCAATCTCATTTTCAGAGGGCTGACCCACATTCACATATGCGAGAAAACACACACGTACACTAACCCGCACACTCACATACACACACAGTGTTGAAATACACCAGGAGCTATACTGGCACCCCTAACTGGGACACACTATAGTGGGGCCCCGGAGGGCCCTTGGTTCAGGAGGCTCACAACATGCTGGACTGTGGCCAAAAAAAAAAAAAAAAGCTGGATACAACACAAACACAGAGTTCTTGACACACACTAAACTGCCATTATATTTCCCATTCTGCACTGAGGTGTGTAACAATACAGGACGCTCTGAAACTAAACGAATAAAGTTGTTTAATAATGTCCGACCTGTTTATAAAGAGCCGTTCATGAGCCATAAATCACATTGAGCCTCTGTATTCTATGCAGGTTAGGGACGGACATTTGGAACGCATTTCAACTCATTCGTCACTCATTCACACACTCATTAATTCTCCAGCTAGAAATGGAATGAAGTGCATTTCAAAAGCAGAGACCCTGGAGAACTCCAACAGTTTCCCATAAAAGACGAGTACAATCATCGACCAGAAGGTCCCCAACGTGGAACTACATCTCAATTTATATTCCTGGTGGATGTGTCTTGTCTTTTTCATGTCTGTATTTGATGTACTGTTTGTGAGAGCGTAATTAATGTGCATTTGACTTGTAGAGCCAATTAGAGACAAATCTGTTTGAAAATCTACAATTTTCTCTTCACTCGCACACCTCTTATCCAGAATGGATGGAAGTGTAGTTGAACCAAAAAGATTAATTGTCCAAAAAAAAAAAAAAAACTTTTTCACCAGCAAAAGATACTGGTATTGTCCTACAGCACATTTAAGTAGTAAAAAGAAAATAAAAAAAGTCAATTTTATGCCAAATAGGAGTATATCCGTATAGAATAAACTGTTAGAGATCTAGCACTTTTAATTAAGAAATTACAATGGGACACTTAATGCACTTTAAAAGAGCTGCTTGAAAGTTCCCATCCCAGAAAAAGTTGAGAAGGTAATAAGGCTCACAAAAAAAAGGAATGAGAGAAGACTGTTTTAGCATTAAAGCAGCACAGAGGAATGTCTACAGGAGAAGGAAGATGTTCTTATTTATCTTGTGTTTATGATTATTACAGATTTATTTCTGTTCTTCCTCTCAGTTTCTCTTCCATCTCTTTCCTTTTTTAAGCATCTTAGTTGCCTCTACTGTGATGTCTGCCACAGCTTTGTGGGCTAGCTTCGTTACTGATGCGTGACATCATAACATAAGTGATACATAGTTGTCCAACCAGGACACCTACAGGGACCAGAAAATACTGGTATCCTTAGTCTTGCATGACTTGCCTATTACACTTAAATTTCTCCTCCTTCTTTGAACTTTTAAACCCTCCTGTTACCTTAAAATACATAATTTATCTTTAATATTTGGCTTGGGGTTAAACTTGACCTCAGCAATTTAAAGCTCCGTAAAATTATTATTATGAATTGTTACCCATGTTTATGTGTCAGGTACTTTATGTGCACTGACTACCTGTTACACCACTGTGAAAAAACCCCACAGATCACCATAAAGTCTCATTGATTAACCTAAAATTGGAAATATCTTTCCATGTTATTCCTAAATTGTTGTTGTTGTTGTTGTTTTTAATCTATAGCATTTATATAATTTTGAGATGAAAAACAATTTCTGTTATCTGGAATAGTAGCTTGTATTATGTTCAGGGTCAATTTAACCCCAGGGTAAATTGTATTAGGATTTTATTTCTAACACAAAACATCATTAGCCTACCATCAGAACATCAGCAAAAAGAAAAAAGAAAATGTACATTTCAGCACTGTGTCAAGGACTGTTCTTTGCTTCTTTTTCTCAGTCCTGTGTATTTATATGTATAAATAGATATATATATATGTATAAATATGTGTGTGTGTGTGTATATTTATATGTATATATATATATATATATGTATATATATATATATATATATATCATTACAAGCTACAAGTTGCCCAGAATCACTTTTTGTTTGAAAGCCGTGAAATGCTTAAAATGGTTCACTAAATTAAATTAAGTTTATGAGACAAAACATAAAATATTTTGTGGTTCATGATGCCTGAAAAGAAATTTAAAAAAAAGGGAATGTAAGAAACACTGCTTTCTTCTCATTCTTTTTGCATTTTCTAGACTTTCTCAACTTTTTTGTAATTCATTGTTTTAAATCTTTATCAAGATGACGGGAAAAAAGCATAAAAAAATGTAAAGGAGGATCAGTTTAGAGCGCAGTCTCTTCAGTCCAATAGTATGGCGCACCGGTAAAGGTCTAAGGATGCATAGTTGCAAGCAGAACTGACACACTGACATTTGTTGACTCACTGCTGACTGGAGCCGGAGGCAGTTTTTGATATGGGCGAAGTGGGCAAGCGCCCAGGGCGCACTCTGTATAAGGGCACATGAGCGGAGGTATAAAAAAAAAATGAGTGGGGAAAAAAAAATTAAAAAAGCAGTGCCACAATCATTTTTCCAAACAACCGCTCATTCTCATCTCTAGTTACAGGAATCCCCCGCCCCCACCTCAGCTGCCCACTGATGGTATCATTCACAAAGGTTATGCTGGAAGACAAGCAGGAGGGAGGGGGATCTGGATCATCTATGCAATTAAAGTCAATCACACAGGGGGGAGGTGGGGGGAATGTGTTAGTGTGTTTCAGGAAGTGAAAGATCTATAAATCTGTTGATCACTTGGTCAGATGACATCAGTTTAAGTCATATAAATCAAACAATGACTATGGAATGAAGACTTGAGGTGGTTTGAAGTATGAATTGATTTAACAAGCATCAATCCATTTTTTTTAAACCTTTTAATCTTTGCTCTTACAGGTCTATCTCTCCAACATGATTCTTATCAAATTAGATGAGTACAAACTTGTGTATCTGTTCTGGAATGTGAACACGAGAAAGAATCGCAGCTACCGTTGCATGTCCCTGCAGCACAGCCCGAAGCTATTCATGTAGTATTAATGGATACCTTAAGTAGTTCTTTAAAGATAATTGTGGATTACTACAACTTAGATCTTACCTCTGCAGGCCTGGTTATTGCTTTTACTTGGAAGGATCAACTCCCCTAACCATTTCAATTGCTGATATTAGAGAACGCAGCAATAATTTTAAAATAAAGTCAAACCTAGCGGTACACAGGCAGATTAATTATCAGGTTACCTATCAGTTTTCATTTGTGTTGCAGTGTTTCTAGATTCAAGCGGTTTTAATCACTGATATGTAATTAAAATCAAAGCACAGCTAAAACAAGTTTGACTTATCCCTTCATATTAATTTCAAGGTCAGCGAGAAGTCGTGATCTCTTGTATTAACTCATAAAAACAGTCTCCTCTCAGGGAGTATTTGATGCTTTTTTTAAAAATGAAATTAAACGGCTATCACATCAGCACAGCCGCATGCATGACAGAGTTTGCTCACTCAGTGCATTAAACTGCGTGGCATCTATGAATAAAACAGTGGAGGAAACAGCTCGCTCCCTCACCATCTCCAAAGAGCTGCAGGATTGCCAGGTCCACATGTCTCTTCCAGAGCGACTCCTTCTGGATGGCAATGCCGTACCCTGTGGTGGCAAAGATGTAGCCGCTGCCAATGGTCACCAGCTTGCAGCCCTCGTCCCTGCCGGCCATGTAGTTCAGCACAGCTGCATCATAAATGAAAGCATCTAATTTGCTAAAGTAAAAAAGGGTGAGGAGGAGGAGAAAGAGAGAGACACACACACACAGAGAGAGAGATAGGTTACAATTAATTAGCGCTTAGAAGTCAGACGTCACAGCTACAACGTTCCGATTAACCTGCTAAATAGCACTAAGCTGCTGATAAGAGTAATAGACTTCTACTTGGTTTGCCAAAGGAGCTGGCACACAGACTAGTGAAAAGGAAGACTTGATGAAAAGTGAAGAGGGGGTGTGAAAGCATTATTGAGGTTACTCAAGCTGCAATATGTTTATTCAGAGGGAGACATAAACAAGAGACTTTCGCATCAATTCATATTTTCAGGATGTTGCTTACCTGCTCCATGCTTCTGTTACCTTACATTTTTAAAGTAATTGATTTTTTTTCAACCATTTGCTGTAATAAAAATGATTTTAAATGCCTGAAGCATTTACTTGAGCAGATATCAAAATATATCCATCTCGGTGCCTATTCTCATTTATTGGCTTTTGAAGTTTCAAACGTTAATTTACATTTTGGGTAGTCTAAGGGAAAAGCATAAAATGTGCATGTAACAGCTTAACACTAAATTAAATGATGGAGGATCAAACTGTGTCAAAATTCCATGCTGGTAACACATAAGAAAAAGAAGAAGAACCTTTCTTGGAAAGGTTAGCAGAGTGATGTGGGAAAAAAGACTGGTGTTCTGGTTCTAAGATATGCATCTACATCCTGCCACCATAGTCCTCTCCTGCCCTGAAAGTGAACATAGGGGGTCCTTGTTCTACTTCAGTCGATGTTTGATTTATTAACCAGCATGTAATTTTGACAACATCGATGGCATTCAACACACAGGTAATGTATTGATGTTGCTTGAGTCATTTTTGCTCCTCACCCAGACTTCAGACTCTGCAAAGCTTCATTGACGTTTCTCTGATGGAACTTTGTCATGTAGGAGTGCATTTCTGGATAGTTGTTTCTAATGTTTCTCTCAGTACTCCCATTGGGGACCGTCCCAAACCGAAATGGAGGAGAAAAGTCATTGGGACTCTGGAACTAAATTCAGAAGAAAGACCACAGATGGAAAGGTGTGTAAAAACTGACACATCTACTTTGAAGGGTGGCATGTCATTAGTGAGAGAGCCCCTCCATCTTACCTTTTTGTCTGACAGCCCCGTTACCTGGTCCACATACTCCTCCTGGATCATGAACGCAGCCAGATTGGCAGTGTAGGAGGCCAGGAAAATGACAGCAAAGAAGGCCCACACCGACACCATGATCTTACTGGTGGTGCCTTTGGGGTTCTGGACTGGCACAGAATTGTTGAAGACCAGACCCCACAGCAGCCAGATCGCTTTACCAATAGTGAAAGATGGACCGTGAGGCTCTGAAAGAAACGTAATGTCCAATACAATCACAGTTCAGTAACTGATCAGTAACTGAACCAGCATTGTAAGTGTTTGTGTGGGTACCACTTCAAGAGAAAGGAAGAGTGAGTGTGCAAGCATGTGGGCATGTATTGTTGTATAGCTCTTTAGTACATGGACAGACTGACTTTCTCATGCCAAATATTCCCCTTTGCCAGAAAGTTGGTAAAACAAATCAGACAAAGATTTCACAACTCTGCAGTGGAGTCATTAATACATTATTATATCAGATCCTTTGACTACAAGCTTCAATGTGCACTCTTCATGATAGCAAACTCCCACGTTGCTACAAACAGGGAAAAAAAGAAAGAAAAGAAAACATAGAAGGCACAAAGAAGCTTTGGAGAGGAGTACATCTTCTTCAGAAGAAGATGGAGGATGAGAGGAATGAAAAAAAAAGATAACCATCATCTATATTTAGACACATCAGAGATTGAGTTTTAGGAGACATCGATTTTCTTTCTTTTCTGCTTTTTTGCCTCTCAATCTTTTCCACTGGTTAAAGACAAAACTAACTGGTAACATGCAGTTTTGGGAAATGTGTGTCCAATGTGAGCTTCACTGAAACCTATGTGATGTGTACAGCTTTGTTTGATGGGAAAAAAAAAGAGCGAGGGAGAGCATAGTGGTGAGGAGGACAGAGAATAAAGGCATTGGGTCAGGGAGGAAGGCTGGTTTATATGTGGAGGTGGACTCAGTGTGTCTGTGTGTCAGTCAGCCTTTGTGTACAGCAAAAGAAACACAGTCTCTAGTTGCATTTTTACAAAGAAAACATTTGCAAAGCCTCATACCTGAACTCTACTGCTTGAAACAAATGACTAGTCAGAGCAATCCTCATAAAGCTCTCTTTGTCTGACGACGCAAATCACCTGCAGTCATGCTGCCTGAACGTGGAGCCTCTTTTCTAGACTTCATTGGCAAAGACTGTGTTCTTTCTTAATTCCTCTGACAAAGGTGAAATCTGGTGGACAGTAACCTCATGGGTTAATACTGACAGACAGCTTTTTATTTTCTGTGCCAGAGCTAATGTGCTACCCAGGTGTCCCTGTGGTCTCACACCTACAACTTTCAATGAGCCTGCTAAATATACTCCCATTGTGATGGAAAACAGGCAAAAACAAAGTTCATTCTGAGGCTCTAGTGGCTAACATCAAAAAGTTAACCAAATAACCTTGAAGTGTGCAAACTGTTTCATGAATTAGCCCTAAAGGTGGAAAGTGACCTGAAAAAAGGTCTGACAAAGAATTATTGCAGCTGCTTACTTTAGCTAACCAGTTGTGCTTTTTTTTTTTCCTCAGATAGGCTCAGTAAAAGTTTACCCAGAAGGCCAAACTGACGTACAAATAATCCACCGAATGATCTATGCAAGAGTGAGCTTTGAAACTTTTTCATGAAAATGATACATTGTACAATCAATGCTGCAAATTTTGAGAACAAGCCACAGTCTCAAAGCAGACACAGAAAATGTGTTTTGAAACATTCTCAACATCTGATCCATTAAATGTATTGAAACTCGAATAAAGCACAAAAAATTCTAAAGTGAAAGAAGTCATCATTAGATATCAAAATTGATGTTTCCTTGACTACATTGGGGTGTTGTTTTTTTTGTTTGCCTGGGAACAACTGACCTGATGATGTTACTTGCAGTGTCAGTCGGTAACACAGGTTATCTTTCAGTGGGAAACTTGGACAAAAACTCAAAGTGAACAGTTCAATATCCAGGTACAGAGATGCTCCTTCACAGCAACATGTCCAGAACCATCTGTCCCTCATTCTTTACATTACTGTTCTGTCTGCTTTCCCTAGAAACCCAGTAAAGGGGCACTGGAGTCCAAAATAAGCTTACATTTTTTTGCAAAAAAAAAACAAAAACAAAACAAACAAACAAAAAAAAACAAGATGCAGAACAAAGTATTATTTAAGTGAAATGAACATAAGTATGGCCTCCCATCATGCATTTTGCACAAAACCTGGTATGAACATGATTTGAAGCCTGGGAAAGAAAATGCTGCTTGCATTTGTTCACATTTCTGTCCTGAAACACGTCATCCTCCCAAAGCAGGAATGTCTGTTTTCTTGTGTGTCTGCATGTGTGTTTTTGCGTGAGTTATGCAAAGACCTCTCACCTCTGCCGTCAGCCAGACAGCGGTTGTAGCCCACGGGGCTGAAGTACTCGAATATAAACACAGCCACTGCTGACACCAGCAGCAGCATCACAAACATCATCACCCACACATCCGCGCTGAAAGGCTCTGGATGGTGAGAAGGGGGAGAGAGGAGAGGGAAAGATGAAGGGATACGAGGAATCGAGAGAGGGAGTGTGGAGGGGAAGAGATAAGGAAACAAGAAGAGAAAGCAGAAGGGTTATAAGGAGGCAGAAGACAGGGGAGAAATGAGGGGCATGACGAAGAGGGGAGGAAGAGTTTCCCTTGAGCGAGGGCAGCAGAGAGGGAGAAAGAGAAAACGAAAGCAAGGGAAGAGAGGGTAAGAGAGATATGTAAATGTGGTGCGCCAGATTGAGAAGAGGAAGGAGGCATCAGAGAAATGGAGTAGGAGTGGGAAATATAAGAGGGCAAAGAGACAGAGAGCGAAACGAAAGAAAAAAAAAAGCAGTTAGCCACATACTTCAGTGTAGCTCTTCACGGAGCAAATGCTCAACTTTTATTCCTGAAGTTTTGACGCAGGACGAATGGAAGTCAACAAATATAGATGCACTCAAATTATGCTTTCACACTTTGTGCGTTTAAGTCAAAACACTGAAAGAAGACTGACAAAAGTATGTTTTCTACACTTTTCAAATTTGAGGAAAAGTATTGCAGAAATATGCGTGGCCTATCCTGTATCAATAAAACCACGAGTTAGAGACAGTGTAGATGTACACATATTGCACAGTTCTGCAATCACTGTTGTCAAGGCAATGCAATTTTTAGTATTTTCCAATAATCATTGCCAGTTTCCAGTTTGAGACAGCAGAAGTAATTTAATAGCACAGAATACTGCCGTCTGCTGTTTTTCGCTGTTTTTAAAACCGACTACTGTGACTGGGAGCATCAAAATCAATATGTAGTGGAAGTATAAATTTCAAAAACAGCCATAGGCTTCTCATCTTATGAGGATTATTTATCCTTTTTGGTAATTGGAATCTAAAGAGTTAACGGGAATCCAAAGAGCCAGCATCTAGCTGTCATATGAAGTATCGCGCTCTACTTTCACATCTCACACCCAGGAACCACATCCATCTTGGACATTAAAGTCTATGGTCCAAGCATACCCTCCAAGCTCCTCCCTTGATGAGTCACTTCCACCTTTGCCAAGATTTACACAGCTGCTTCCTAAATCCCTCACCTAAGAAGGCTGAAGGCGAAACGGTGCCATTACTGCGGGAAACCATGACGCTAATTCCTGTCTCGATGAAGGGAACAGAAAAGTCGATGACTTCGGACCGCTCCTCGTTGATGGTCAATGATCCGACAGCCATGTGGGCATTTTTTAACACAACCTGTGCAAAAGGTAGAAAACAGAAAGAACATGTTAGTTGATGTGATACATGAACATCTGTCGTCCACCTATCATCTGCTGAGGCGCTGTAAGGCAAACAATGCAGTGTAATTTATAGAAAACACTCCTAAAACCTCTAGTAGTATATGCTCTGGCAAAAACAAAAACAAAAACAAAAACAAAACAAAGTCTATCAAAATGGTTAAAAATATCTTCTAAACACAAGACAGTGTTTAACATTAGACAATATTTAAAAAGTTCAGTTGAAGGTATTCCTACAGTCTTTGTAATAGTCTTGTTGTTGTTTTGGTTCACTGGAAAAATGAATAAACGTGAGTGAGCATTTTAGAGAAATGCTTTTAATTACCTAACATGTCATGAGTCACTAGATTTTTGCATCAAACTCTTCTGAGACAAGGGGAAACTTTTAAAAGGGAAACAACTAGTGGTGCTATCACAGGTCCTCCAGACCGAATAATCCACATGTGTAAAGCATACAAGAGATTAAGACACTGTCTCTGTTAGCTGTCAAAATGTATTTCGATGAGTGAAGGAGATCAAATTTGAAATAACAGCAAATGGGACATGTTCACACAAAGTGGATACAATAAAAAAAAAAGAAAAAAAAAAGTGGAGTAAGAAATAAAACAAGGAAAGTGAGGCAAGGAGATGCATGAAAATGGAAACATTGTAGACAAAGATAGAGCGCAGCGGGTAGAGACAGGAGGCCAGCACACTTTCCATACACAGCTCTTGCGGTGGACGCTCGTGATGCTCGCCAGGGGACAGAAAGAGGGAGAAAGACAGAAGGCGGGTGGAAGAAATTGGGTTACCACAGTGGGTCATGGCTGCTTGAAATAGCCAGCCCAATGCCTTCCTCTACCTGCCTCCCTCCCTTCAGTAACTCTGCACAGGTAGTATATTTAGCCCCAAATTTTATAGCCTTAAAGCACTTGGGTGAAACGGGATGAGATTGTCTCTGTGAGTTAATAAGGCATGCGCGACTGTGTGACTCAAAGCAGTGTTGCTCTCTTTAGTCCTGCAGTGTGTGTGTACGTGTGTGCGCATCTGTGCCTGCACATATTAGTGAGTCATAAAGGGGAAAAAGACAAAGAGTACAAGAAGTCAGCTGACCTTTGTTCTCTACCTGTGAAGTGGACCTTTACAAGCTGGCAGATTATTACACATCTGCTTCGTGCATTATCTGCAATTTTTCAAAGTATCCGCTTGCAAGTGTTTGTGTGTGTTTGTGTGTGCGTGCACGTATAACTTTTCAATCACATTTATTCTGTTGGCATATAAGTATGGCTGTGCATGATAACTTGTGTGTGTGCCTGAATGTGCAAACATCTCCCTGGGGAAGGGAAAGAGCGCTTCCAGCAGTATACTCACTTCCCCTCTCTCCATTCGCTCTCTCCATCTCCCTCCTACGACTTGTTCTTTCCGTGTTATGAAAGTGACCCATGTGGGTGTTATTGAGAATGACTGAGCGAGGATCGGCGCTTGAGTCCGTGCGTTTATGTGTCTCGGCTGGTATGTGTGTGCCAACGTATTTATGCGAGTCTCCCAGCAAGGCTGAATTCATGTAATAAGTGTAAGTGTATTGCTTCTAATATTTTAGATCAGGACTATCAGGGGCAGCACAAGTAAATGCAGCCCATGAAATCTGACACAGACTGTGTGAATTGAATCAGGACAAAGTGTATGAGTCTTCTGAAAATTCATTGATTTTTTTTTTTTCTTCCTCTTCTTTTTGAGCTTTTGTCTTTGCAAAATGTGATGCATTGTGGAGAAGCACCCAGTGATCTCTGTGAGCGTTCAGTGTGTCAGTCCAGATATCGGTGCATTAACAGTTTGAGTTATACTGGAGCTTTGGCAGTCTTCCAACTGGAGAAGGACACAGGTCAGTCCTGTGTAGTACAGCACGTCAAAACGGCAGCCAAATGTGTGTGAGAGAGAAAGAGGGTGATGATTATACCTCATGCAAGCTTCTTCTGTGCTACTCAAAAAAGTCTAGGCCCTATGTCCACATGAACGCATGCATATGTTCCTCTCAGTCCTGTGATCATTCATGGAAAAGTATTTCTTGTCTTTATGAGTCTGCGTGCGTGAGGGAAGTCGATGATTGCAGCCCTTCCTCTTCCTAATGACCACTCCTCTGCAGAGGTGAGAAGGACAAGGCGCATTACTGAGTTTTTGCTCTGGGGTGATATTTTATTACAGATGACCACATTCAGATACTGGCAGAACGGCTCTAATACCTTTATGTAAAAAACAAAATGGGTTGGGTTAATGTATATTAAAGTTTCATTGAGGAGGAACAAAGGGACACACCATCTTATCTGTGACCTCTAAAGGTTATTTGTATATGTCGTGAAAAGAGGCAGTCAGCATGTTTCCAACCTTTAGGTTAGCTCCTGTTATTGATCTGTTCACCACTTCTCTCATTAATAACCTAAATCTGACAGCAGAAGCATTTAGTTCTTATAGGTTAAAGTATGAGAAATATACAACAATGTTGACACAAAAGTCTAAAGAGAACTGCTGCAGCTGAGAACTGTGTGCACACTGGGAAAGGTGCGCGAGCCATGTGATTCAAAAGTATCAAGGCAGGTAGACAGGGAGTCGACCCAAAAACAAAAGTTCATAATTCAAAGTATAAAAACAAACAAACAAAAACTTCTTCTTCTTCTTCTTTGTTGAATAAGTAATATATCTCTGCCTGTTCACTTGTATACATTTCAGTGGCTCAAGAGGTTGAAAAAAGACTAACTTTCAGTTCTTTATAGGCTTAAATCAGCATTATTCTAAAGGATGATCACACTGAGGTCTCTGAAAA
>JBAMYA010000023.1:12768276-12792969 GCA_037176975.1 Arrhamphus sclerolepis | reverse complement strand
GCAAACTCCACACAGAAAGGCCCCTGTGGAGGCTTGAACCAGGAACCTTCTTGCTGTGAGGCAACAGTGCTAACCACCAAGCCACCGTGCTGCCCCTTGTGTTTTCAATTCAGCCTTTTTTTTTATTTTTTTATTTACCTATTTGCCTCACTGCTTCTGGAATTTTAAACTTCTGCTTTGTTCCTGTCTGTGGGATGTTGGATAATTCACCTGATGAAGCAGGTGATGCATGTACAGAGGCCACAGTTGCAGTTGGCTGTGGCCTTTGACTCTTTCTTCCCTTTCTCACTGTCTGTCCAATTTTCCTGTTTCCTGATTACTGTTCATAAAGGCCACTAAAGCCACAAAATCTTTGAAAAAAAAAATCTGTCTTCATGCCTGCTGTCATTCATATGTTTGAGACCTTATCTGGTCCACTATTGCAGGTTCAGTCTATGTGTATATATTCATGAAGATGTGTTTTCAAAGTCAATGATAGGGCGTCAAGGCATCGTCAGCTAGTAAATCACAATCATCAAAAATCTACCACCTTTCTACAAATAGTTGAATATAATACTAATACTGTACATTAGTCATAACTTACAGTGCAGCACATAATAGTTTGAAAATGGAAAATCACTTCCAAAGATGTGCGTCTTTTGAAATACCCTAATTTATCAGGTATACCTGTTCAACTGCTTGGTAACACAAATTGCTAATCAGCCAATCACATAGCAGCAACTCAATGCCTTTAGACATGCAGACGTTCTCAAAACACTGAAGTTCAAATCATATTTGCAGCAGCACAGTCCTTGGCAATCTAAATCACAATGTCAAAATAACCTTCAATTAGTGCACAATTTAAGTCAAACAGAATAATGTCAGCTTAGTTATGGGGTATAATGAATATATTTGTTTCTGATTGCTTCAAAGTAATTAAACATACAATCTGTCAGTCAAAAAACTTGATTCGAATAATAGCAGGCTATTTCACGTGACTCCTATGACAGGTCTTTCTGTTCTTACCTGAAAGAAAATTCAAAATATGAGAAAATTGATGAATGCACAAGTTCTCTTAAATCACTCATACGCACCACGTTAGAGCAAATCTGTTTGTTTGAGTGGTTCTTGCAAGAGGCCCATTGTCTTGTCTTATGAGTCTAGATTATTGGTACATCTTTCAGATGGTAGGGTCAGAATATGGTGTAAACAACCTGAAAGCAGTCCTGCAGTTCAGGTTCAGGATGGTGATGATGTAATGGTGAGGGGATATTTTCTTGGCACACTTTGGGACTCTTAGTGCCAGTTGAGCAAATACACCTGGCTCTAATTAGTGGTTTATTGACAGGCTGGTATATATCCTGAAGACAAACTGATGGCCATCCCATCAGGTGTGATTGAGCAGAGAAATATTTATAACATGTGGGACAGTGGGCCCTGAGGACCAGGGTTGAGCAACACTGGTTTAAACAATGCAGCCTACCTGAGTATTGTTGCTGACCATGAGAATCCCTTTATCACCACACTGTAGCCATCATCTCATCATAGATGTGCAGTTGACAAATCTATAGCAACTAAATGACATTGTCATGTCAATATAGGCCAAAAGACTTATAAAAACTTTGTTTAATCTATGCCACAAAGACTTAAAGCAGTTCTGAATGCAAAAGGGTATCCAACATGATTCTAGGTGTCCCTCATAAAGTGACCAGTGAGTGTAAGTAGTGGAGCTTGACCCAATTTTTGACTCGGCAACCATTGCAGACACCCAAATAAATACAACCAAGCACAATATATACATATATATAAATATATATGTATATATACTATATTTTTTCATAGTATGTCCAGTTTAACCCTTGCAAGGCATGAAGGGTAGAGACTGCAATTACCTGGGGCTAAGGCAGAGGCAGAGGCAGTTAGGGTTACGGCTTAGTGCCTTATGAGGGTTAAGACAAGACTGAGAGAATTAATTTCATTAATTCATCTGTTCGGTTATTCTACACTACATGCTCCACCAAATTTTACATGTTCAGTCTCTGCAATGGTACATTAATATTTATTGATATGGTTCAAAGATTGACACCATTGACACATTTGTTTAAACCAGGTAACATATTCTCATGTTCAGCTTGCCACATAGGTTCATTTAGGCTTGGTCAAGAGTCCTTACATTTTTCATATTTAAGCCATCTTTCAACATGTAAGGTAGTGATAAACATCTGCTTCTTACTGGGTGAGATCTTTTAACAACCATCAGTTTGTAGTACATACGGAAAGGAGGGGTCAAGAAATGGCATGGACACTTCAAACACTGAAGGTCTTCAGTTAAGACTCATACTTTGAACATTGCACATTGAGGGACATGAGCATGCATTTGTATGTCATGTAAAGACTGGAGATGACGGGCAGATAGCAACAAAATCCATCTATTAACATTACCAAAGCTCACAAATTATTAATTTACATGTGGCTTGTTTTATCTTTATAAAAACTCAAATAATGTTGTGATTTTATGTAAGCTCAAGTGAAAGAGAATTACATATTTGGGCTTTTTGTTGAGCACCCACAAGGGATTTTCTGGAAATTACTCATGACAACTAAAAAGTAGTGCTTACCGTCCACATATAACAACACAAAAAACTGCTTAATTAGAGAGGTTTAAAATCACCGAAAGGTGGATTTTATCAAGATGTTACACAAATCATGGCTATTTCATTGTGTGTTCAGTATCTTAACTAAAGTAAGTGTCCTTATTCTTCTCAATTGATGGAGATTTATAAGATAAGATGTACTTTATTGATAACATGACTGGGAAATTATTGTGTTATTAAAAGAAAAAAAAATCTACAAATGCTAAAAATAAATCTTGAAAGAAAATGAGTATTTTAAACTTCCACATTTCACTTTTTTTTTTATTCTACTTAGCCAGATACAATGACATTTACTGACGTTTTTCTTTTTTCTTCGGCTTGTGTGTGTTTCAAGGTGTATGAGAAAATTTTGTTCTTCGTGCCAGGTGAAATAATTTCACTTCTTTAACTAAACACCAAGCAGCTTTTTAACAGCACTTTCTCTAGCAGTGAGTATGGTTGGTGTGTGTGGGAGTGTGTAAGCATGCATACAAGAAAACATGTTTAATGTCAGGTAAAATCATCTCTCTCATAGAATCTCTTAACTCTTTCAAACCATACCTTCCGCTCTCCCTCCCTCTCTGAGGCTGTTTCCATGGAAACAGTGCCTCAAAACCATGCACAGCACACATATGTAGATGAATAAACTAGTGACAAAAGATGGAGTCTTTAAGCTCTTTCTATCTGTCTGTCTATCTATCTATCTATCTGTCTATCTATCTATCTAGCAATTACTCTAATGCCAGCTCCTGTCTTCTATTTCCTGTATTAAATATTGATATTTTCGATGGGTTGTGACGATCAGAATCCTCCAGCATCATACCATCTCATGAGTGCAGCCAACAGCCCCATCCCATAGAGTCTTGGCATTGATACAAAGTGCATAGAATCTGCTGCATAAATCATGAACCATTTACAAAATGACTTGACGTTGTGGCCCCTTTAATCTTCACTGAGCAAAGCTATTGTACAGTTCATGGCCTAGGTGTGTGTGCGTGTGTGTTTGTGTGTGTGTGCGTGCGCGTGTATGCGTGTGTGTAAGTACATCCTACACAGCAAAACACAAGCATAAGTGTGTTACCATGGCAGCCACAACCGCTGTGATTTGCGAGCCAATGTGCCACGTTACTATGGTAACGGTAATCTCGCAGAGGGTGGGAAAGAGACAGAGAGAGTGAGAGGTGGGATTCAGAGAAAGAGAGGGAGGGGATGGGGCACACTACGCTGCAATGAACTCCTCTCTCTCGCCTCTCAACACAGTGTGAGTGCTGTGTTTACAGCAGAGCATGCCCTCTCTCCATTCTTTCACCTGCTGTGACCTTCCTGTATCACTACCAATAAAACTGGACACATGCATACCTCCAGATCCTCAAACAGGTCGTAAAAAAGCCGGATGACAGTCAGTCACCTTCACTGCTCTACTCTCTTTCTACCACCCACGTTGTGATGCTCCTGTCAGGTTTAAGCTAGAGGAGAGTGTCTCAGCTGTACTGTACAGACGGCATATTAAAATTCAAACAGCAGCAGCAGCAGCTGTCTCCACCTGGCGAACAAAAGCTAGTGACACTGACCGCAGTCCAACACATGCAGCGGCACCCTCATCCGTTCTGCAGCAACTCACTAACTGCTCGCTCACATATTCCTGGAACATTAGAGACCATTCAGTGCATCTACTCTGTCTGCTTCTATGTCAGCGAAACTCACTGAACGCTTCAGTAAACCAGAGCAACATACACAGTTAAACATGCTCGCTCCATGGCCTGACACAGATACATTTTAGCGCATGTTCTGCTGTGAATAATGGAGGAGTCATGTGAAATATTGATAAGTCAGTTTTAATAAATTAACCCCGACATTAATTAGTCATGAATTACACTCCTTAGCAATTACTGTAGTACTGGATTTGTGGAGGATGAAGCTATATGAAGAATGATAACATAACCCATATGGCATTGTGCTGTGGAGGCAGGGAAACATATTGTGGGTTTGCTGCGTGCACACTTGGGGTGCAAAGTGTGAACAGGATATGAGGTGTGAATTAGTTCTGTGTGCATGTGTAAACAGTGTGTGGACACACACACAAAACAATGGGAATCATATGAATAAAGAAGACAATCAATCTTGCTATTGGGTATATTTAAAAAAAAAAAAGCGAGGGACTAAAAACACCAGATTGCACCGAGACATGTCTTTATTTTTTTTTGTTTTTGTTTTTTTTCTTTAAATGAAAGTGAAATTCATTCAAAATAGAAGATCTTTAACTGAGTGGATTTGCTACCTTGTGAAAATAATTAATACCTGAGGCAAGAAACTTTAAAATAGAAACCTGAAAAGCCTTAAAAAAAAACAAAAAAACATTTGTACTGCAAAACAAATCAAAACATTTATAAACCTACAGTGGAAAGTAATAAGAAAAAGAAAAGAAAGTGCAGAAAAAAAAAATTGTGCAAAACTGTCCAAAAACTGTATGAGAGAACTCCATAAATCTGAAAAAAATTAAAGATGATATGAAAGATAGTGGAAATGAAAGGAAAGGGAGACCATGTTTCCAGTAGATATGTTGCCCCCCCCCCTTTTTTTTTTTTTTCTTTTGTGAAAAAAGTGACCAAGAAGTTCAGGAAACACTGGACCTCCTTTATGAAGGTAAACAATTGTCAAGGTTATTTTCTTCCTGTTGTTTTAACTATGATTTCTGATAGGATGGTAAAGGCTAATTTATAATTCTGCATCAAAGCTATGGCATATGTGTCAACGTAGGTTGTGGTGTAGGCTACTGCATAGGCTTGACGTGCACCTCTCTCCAAACGTCACTGTGCATTGCGGCAAGAAAAATGATTGGTCGATTTGTTCCTCTTTGTTTATAATTTTTTGCTGCTATTTTTTGTCGTTTCTGTCACTTTCAAGTCAGGCAGAACAATAGTTTGCTGTAATGTCTGTAAAAATGACTAGTGTTCAACGTTTACCAGCTTCAACTCACGTAAAATATACTTTATTTGCTCCGTTGCTATGTCTGAGCTGTGTATAGGAAGTAAACAAAAGGAAATTCGGCACTGCGAGCTACAACGTTGCAGAAAAAGAACCAACACTGCCGCACAGTTGTTGTTGGTGTAATAATTACAGAGCAATGCATACAATAATGCAGAAATATGAACGCCAGAGAAGTTGTAGGGGCTGTGCACAGTCTATGTTTGTAGCTTTGATGCAGAAGTATAAATCTAAGACAGCCTTTTACTTCTTTGATTTGCCTACTTGTTTAATATTATGTGATACTAGTATGGTACAAATTATCTACCTCATGTGAAACAATGTGATAAGAACATCCATCCACCATCTATCCTGGCAGTCTGCTGGAGTCTATCCCAGCCACTTCCAGGCCAAAGACAGGGGGACATCCTGAACAGGCCACCAGTCAATCACAAGTCATTAGAACATAAATTCAATGTTTAAGGGTCTTTTTTTGGACATCTATAGTTTTGCTTCTGAAAATACACATAGCTTGTTATGAACGCAGCATAGATTCTCATTGCTGCATACTCTCGTTTTTGGGTATCTTAGGTTTCTCCTTTTAATCACTTGCCTAATCATTTGTGTTCAAAGAGTCATCAGTTTGTTGTTGTTTTTTTCGTTTTTTTTCACAGTTTTCCTCATTAATTTCATAATTTTCTAGCAAGAAGAAAATATTGAAACAAACTGCACAATCGATTGTGTGTAGATGGCCCCCTAAGTTTCTTGGGGTGTCATCACTATTATCCTTTTTTTTCTGCAGTTTTTCATCCTTGTGAAACTCAATTAAACAAACAAGAAAATAAATATATGGAATGAACCGATTTGTACATCTGGGGATGCTATAACTCATTGGCTTTAAGCATGATTTGATGTTTACTTTGCATTTACACTATATTTATGATACTTATTATTATACTTATGAATCAAATTACAAGGTTTTGTCAACCAGTACTGTTTTGGCAGACTTCACAGGTATGCATGATGTCACTCATCAACCTTCGTATTTATACTATTTGGCCTCACTAACATTTCCAGACAGACCTTATCAAAAACAAATACCTTTCTAACTCCTCTCACTTGCATGACTCCAAAACACACACTCAACTGGTCTTCAGAGACTTAGTGTGAAAGAAAAACCACTTCAGTGGATGCAGAGTCCATTGAGCTGGCAGACACTTATCCCATAGCTCAACAGGGTCAAAATGCTGTTCAGAGAGTTCTGCACCCACAAACAAAAACACATCCACACACTCTTCTTAAAAAGCCTTACTAAAGCCACAGAAGTTCAGAAATGTCCACAGAGTTTAAAGGCACTTGACACCTTTCCAACTCCAACTTCATCTGGAACCTGTCCACGCTTGGCAAGGTCAGGGCTGCTGTTGTCAAACTTGTGATGCTCACACAGTTGTGCATAGTTCACCAGAGGTCCCCAGGACCTTCCCTTCCCTTCCTGACTCTGTCTCTCAGTCACTTGCTTTGCTTTCTTTCTCTTCTTTCTGCAATCATCATTTTCCAGGCTCATACTGCTTTAGCTGTAATTTCACAGAACCGGCTACAATGGACTTAATTTGCTTTGTGGAGCGATGTGTCCTTCTCTTGTGGTATTCTATGAGGCACTAAGGGCTAAACAAGGGAAAGAGTGAGGGACTGATGTTATGCATGACTCATAACGTCAGATAGATGAGCATGACCATATACTGTAGCTATTCAGTCAACAGCAGAGAGAAATTTAAAGACGATATGATTTACACAATCCCAGCATCACTTGCTGACTAAACATAGTTGAATCTACTAGTAATAAATATGATGTGTGATCCAGCTGGGATAACAGTCCAGAAGATTTTGCATTGTTCATTGTTGGACAGGAACATATGTATTTGCTGATAACATTTAGTTTCTCATATAGCTTCAAAATGACTGTTATGGAGCTTCAGATTTTCTTCTTCATGTTTTCAAGTATGGCCTTAGAAACAGGCCAGGCCCTCAGTGACGGTCCATTCATTACCTAGAGTTAACTTGCTATCCTCCATGAAATGGTGGAGTTTTGAGAGGCATATATTCTCATAATCCTCTAAATCAGACATTTCTGAGCTGTTCCTCAAGGCTGTTTCTGCAGTTCTGAGGGGATATTTAGAGAGAAAAGGAACAATTGAAAAAGTGTAAAATTGAATTTAAATATTTTACATTTGCATTATCTACACCAAGTTTATTTTGTCTCTTAGTGGGGACATTTTTCCTTTAAAATAAAACTGAGGAAATAAAAAGAAAAAAGAAAATACCATTATTCCAAATCTCAAATAATTCAGAAAAAATTGAGCACCTGAGAAAGTGTGTTCACTTCCCTTAATCAGATCTTAAGCCCCACTTCAGAACAGTGTTACAGCTGAAATGCCTATAAATCTACTATAAAGATAAATTGAGATTATTTAGACTGTAGTTTTGTCTTTTCCCAGGTTTAATGAGGTAATCACACAAATCAGAGAATGTAAACTTACTCAGTATGTAGAGTTCATTTCCCGCTCTCTTTTATTTCCGATCTTCGCATTGTAGACATGATCATTTCAAAATCCAAAAGGTTTTTGTTTCATTTTCCAGCCATCCATTTCACGGTTCACCTAGTTGTGAACCAATCGGCAAACAGGGCATCCGTCCAGCCAACCAATCCAGGTGACCAGTTGTTCATTCAGTTCTTATTATATAGACTGTAGGCCAATTGCTAATCTCTTGATTGAACACTGAGAGACAAAGGTTATCACCAAACAAATTTAGTTAGGGCAGCAAGGGGCGAAGGATCTCAGCAGTGCTCACAACTGATCTAATCAACGACACAGCTAAGTTGATTATAAAACTGCAGGTTTGGAGCGTAGACAGTGGCTGGGGAGGAGCAGAACAGTGGAGATGAGAAGAAAATCACCAGAGGAAGAGGAGAAGAGAAGAGAGGTGCAAGAAGATAAAATGGAATATTCAAAGCAGGACAGAGGAGAGCAGATGCATTAAAGAATACCAGGGCAGAATAAAAGAGAAGACTGTGGGGTAAGAGAGAATAAAGTGAACATGATGAGGTTAGAGGGAAGCCAAGCAGAGCAGAGAGCAGGGCAGGACAGGACAGGACACACTGAAAAAGACTAAAAAGACTTGAGATAAACAAAGCACAGCCGACCAGAGTCAGGCACACAAACTAAACCAGGGAATTGTGTTCTGGAGCAGGCGCAGCTGCCATGAACTCCACTGTTATTTCTAAAGCAGTAAGCAGAGCTGAGACAAATGCAAAGCATTTGTGAGCCGCAGACAAGGGGTGAACTGACATCTGAGGAGTGCACTGGAACACACAACAAAGCTTCATAGCCTGCAGGATGCAGGAGCAGTCCAAAAAGGCGGGCGTGCATTCCTGCAGTGGGCTCCTGTTTTCACCTGCTGCTGAGAGAGTATGAATATGTATTCCAAGTAGTGGTTGAACGCAGGAAAACAGAGAGCAACTGCTTATAAATTCTGTTAAAATGCCACAATATGAGTAAAAGTGTTTTCATTTGTGCTCAAGCACATGACATGTGTCTGACCTCTGCCACCAGGCAACAGCTTTTCAAAAAACACCGCGTCACAAAACCACAAGTAGGGGACAATATTTGGTGTCCTAAAAGAAACATAATCTCCTTAGCACACACTTACCTCAGTGACATTCTGACTGTCATCATAAAATTAAAAAAGAAAATACCCACACGCTTTTAGCAGGCATGCAGAGAGGCAGAGGGGTGAAACTGCTCCTCAATACAATACTGCGCCGTGCTCCGGAGCACAGTGTGACCAGGGACAGCGTTCACCCGCTGAAACACCATTGGGACCAATTAGGCAGTGTGCAGAGCAAAGCGCAGGCGAACGCTACACTTCACAAGCAGTTCAAAAGGCCTGATGCTGAAACGGACAGCTGAGGGGGTGGGCTTGGTTTTCCTGTGGAGGGGCCATGTAAAGGAGGTTACTTTGTGCGTAAGCTATTATTTCATGGAGAGAGGATGATCACAGCATACAGGACATGCACGCGTGCTTTTGCATGTTTGTGTGTGTTTTTGCCAGCATCTACTGCTTCTGTGTCAGGATGCTCCACTGATGGAGGAACACCTGGACATGCGTTGTTTTTTCCCCGAAGATGCTGTTTGTAGCATTTTAACACCCATGAATCATTGTTGCATTAATTTCGATATTTATATGTAAATACATGATTCTAAACAAACGAAAGCACTGCTACAACACATGACCTCCCTCATGGGATATGCGCTAGGTTTAGGTAACGTCATTCCTGCTCAGCATTTAGACCTTTTTATGACATATTTTTTATCAATATATACAAGTTGCACACAAGTAGCAACATTCAACAGACAACTTATGGGAAAATTACATTTAAATCTAAATACTTCAAATCATTCCTCAAGGAGATCTGCAACAAATGTCAAATTTCTTTTGTAACTGAAGTTCTCAATGTAGACTTCACTGAAAATAAACTCTTAATCATCAGCAGTACACCAATACAAAAGATAAAACGAAAGGGCTGGAAATCTGAAAGCTCATCTGTCATTTGATTTTACAGTTCACGTATGTCTGGTCTTTCTTCCAGTCAAACAGATTACCGCCTGGCCTTGCTCGAGCAGGCCAATCACAATCATTTATCTAATGTGGAGGGTGAGTTTGATGCAGTGAGATTGATACAGATTGTACCATAGGACAAGGCTCACCAGTATGTCACACATTTTGTTGCTCTCATTGTTTGTTGAGCTTTCAAACAGCATTGTGGTCTAAATCTGCTGATAATGCTTCTTGGAAATCCAAATTACATATTTGTACAGCAGTATCAGGCGACAGAAACTGTTCTCTATAGCCCAATCTCACAAAAAAAAAAAAAAAAAAAATTCAAAACCTACTATAGCCAAAACATGCCTCCTCAGTTGTGGTGCAATATGAATTTTGTGACGATTTCACAGAAAATAAAACATGTCTATAGTAAAATGTATGCTATAATGTGCAAAGGAAAATGTAGAACTGTCGTATTCTTCACAACTTCAAAACATTTAAATTGTACAATTTATGATTATGAGTGACAGTTTAATGACATAAAAAAACATTGGCAACAGTCTTGGAAAACCGAAAAGTGTAAATGTTGAGAATTTATTGCAAAAGAAACTGCAGCAGTTTGCACTGTGGACCAGAACTCAAAGTTAATTGAGTTAAAGAATTTTCTTTTTTTTTCTAATAAGGTTTAGGTAGGTTATACAAGTTCTGCTTAAGTATTTAATGATTTTATTTTATTTTTTTAGAGAGAGAGAGTGTTGTTACTATACTCTGTGAAACAGTACATGTTGTTTCTGGTGCATTTAGATCATTTAGATTTAACAAACACTTATGTTTAACCATAGTTGGATGAATAATCCTTCTTGAATAATCCTTTCTCTTTTTTCATTTATTTGTTCATTTGTTTATTTTTAAACACAATCCCATTTAATTTAAAACTTATGAAACATGAGGAAAAGCTTAAGCTTATGACATCTAAACCTCTGCTGCTGACTGTCCTCAGTTCTACTCTGTCAATCAAACATGAAAAACACGAAAAATGCAACTTTACTGTCTACTCATCAGAATGAATACACATTGCACAATCATTTCAAGTCCAGTATTTCATCATGCTTATGTATTTTTTCATACCAAGGTTGTACATGGAAGCATATTTGAATATGCCTTCCATTCAGACTCACCTGAGCACTTCATTGGGGTTGCCTGAGATGGGGGTCTTCTTGTCCGGAGCTCCATGGCATTCAGATTTCAACAAAGTGTGAGGGCCACGGTCCATCATCATGGTGGATGTTGCCATAGTGATGATCGCCACACCATCACGAACACGAGCCTCTAGGCCGTAGTCCCACTCATCGTAGGAGACAGACAGAAGACCTGGGTGGACAAACCAAGAAGATAAGAGATGGGATTCAGAGGGGGTGTGGAACGAAGAAGAAAAAAAAAATAGAGACATGGGTGATGAGGAAGAAGAAGATAGAGGATGTGTAAAACTGGAAGGCTGGAAGACTTCAAGCATTTTAGGTAAACACAGTATGACAATGCGCAGACTGAAGAAAGACAGAGAAGTAAGGGATCAGAAACAAGGAGATGGAGAAACTGAAGTTGGGATAAATGGATTTTATAGAAAAGATATATATGTGAGAAAGAAGAAGAATTAAAAATAGAATCAAGAGAAGACAGCATATACTATGTGATGATTCAGAGAGCAGATGACTAACACTCGCATTCTGTCTGACTAAGTTTCTATCACCTTGCTGTGTTTGTCCATCTGTCTGTCTAAATCACTGTCTGTCTCTGTTGGCCTTTGTACTGTCTGTAGGCCTGTCCTCCTGTCTCCCCGACTCCTGTTCACTGTTTGACAATGTCAAATGTTTATGAACATTTATTTGTAGACCTCTCTGCCTCATTGACCATTTCTCTAGGTGCCCTTTTAAAAATTCATTCTACTGTTGCCAGTATGTCTGTTGTTGCACCACTGTGCCCTGCTATAAGCAAGCAACTGGACCATACATGGATATCAAAAGCATTCTCAAGTCTTAAAATCGCAATTAATATCACAATTTGGGCTTTAGTGCAATTATTATGCATATGAGGCTGGATTCCCACAGACTCACCACTTGACAATTAATGTTAATTTCCATGAGGAGTCGCCAAGACATCCTGATCAATTTAGTGTTATAAAAATGTAATCTTGGGATATTGTTCGTCTAAAACAAATGCTTAAAAAACACACAGATATAAGAGATTTATTGGGGAAATTATTCTTTGAAACTGCCATCAATAAAAATAACTTACAAAAACAATAAATAAAATAAAATAAATAAAAACACTTACATTGTACATTTTAACCTCATTTAGGTTCTAAAAAGAACTTTACAATGTAACTGAATCTTCCATACAAACACTCTTGCAGTACTTACTTACACACTGCCTGGCCAAAAAATAGAGAAAATTCACACACTGTTGGACTAACTTCAGTTTTGATTATGTCGTTCATATATTTTAGCATTATTTTGAGAAGCTTATGTAATGTTACAACATTCAATGACATCCAGATGAAGATTCATTTTTGACCAAGATGTTGTATTGAAAAATACTCTGTAGCACATCCCAAACATTATCAGTGGGGTAATGTGGTGTCCAATCCACATGTGAAAAATTATGTTTCGTGCTCACTTTCACTAGTGGAGCCCCCCTGGCGCTGTCACTTTGGAGTATGGTTATGCCATCCAGGAACAAAAACTCAACGTCATATTTTTGTGTGCAGACATTCTTGTACTTGTTCATAATTTTCTTCATTTTGATCTGACCAAACATTTAAATGATCTCTGATCAAGATCATTAGAAAATGTTTTTCCCTGAACAGACATGTTCAGGGTTTTTTTTTTCTTTATAATGAATTTGACATTTCTTAATCCAGTTTCAGTACATGTAGCAATCACCACAGCTTTTTTTTATGTGCTTGATGCAAACTAATAATATAAGTCTTCTGAAACAGAGTAACAGCCTGTCAACAACCACAGTCTGTGTCTGCTGAGATGATTAAGGAATCAGAAGCTCCGCATGTTATGTAGTATAAACTGTTGCTAGCTGAAAAATATTAGGTTTTACTTTGGGGTGTAAAATGTTCCCCAGATGCTTTGGTACATGGAGAGGATGAGGTTCAAACCACTGACTTTCCAGTAAGAGGACAAGTCGCTGTCATGAACTGATGACGTTAATTCAAGTTGCCAGGTGTATAATGTTTCTTTTTGATCAGCTGACTGGTTTAAGAATATCATCATGTCAGAGCCAAATTACTGCCTTGATGCTCACTAAACAAGGACTTTAATTATTCTAGAACATTAATTATGGCAAAGGGTAAATGGTTCACATATATGTAAGTTTTACAGTGTTTAACACAATTTATATAGTACATGGTGCTTTTGTTTCCAGAATCACACATCAATGAACATATTAGAGGGTAATGTGGGGCTTCAATGTCTTGGCCAAGGACTTTTAGACATGTATAAGGTTAGGAAATAACCTTCATGTTGATGGACCACCTACTAAGACACAGCAGCCCCAAAATGGAATAGATGGGATAGTGCAAAAATGTGTTTACTCTGTTTGGGATGTGCCAAGCTCGAAGTAGTCATGCATTAATTATTAAAGGGAGAAAAGTCTGAGATACACACAAGGTGTGTCAGGCAGTTCGCATCCAGTGCGCTCTGTGGCAAAACTCCAAAAAGCATAGCAGGCAATTATAGCAGTCTTAATACAGCTACAACAGCTATTATGACTTCCAGTTGTGCCCATTAGATGCTTCTGGATTGCAGTTCTGACTGAAAAATGAACAGAATTCATATGGATTCATTTTGCTATCTGTCTCTCTGTCTTCCAGTCTGTCTGTCTTTCAGATGGTCTGCATCTATCTGACAGTGTATGACCACATGTCAGCCAGTCCACTACCATGTCAGTGGGCATAAATAGACATGCCGCCTGGCAACCTGCCCTCCTCACGGGGCCTTAGCACTGACAGCTCTGGTCCTCCAGGACCACATCAAAAAATCACACATCGTTGACACTTTCTCCCCACTCACTCGCATTGCTTGTTCCTTTTTACACACTTCACTTTTATTGTGTTTTGTAAGAGATTCTTTTCCAGGGATGTGTATGTGTGCTCTGGCAGTTCTTCTCCACATCTTTTGAAACATTTTTAAATGTCACAACATAGATATCTCAACTGGCAGCGTTAAAACCGAACATGGCTTTTGCCTCTGTAAAGCTCTTTTCCTCTGCTGCTCCTTCTGTTCAAAAGCAGGCTGTCACAGATAATACACATATACAAAAGAAAAATAAATTAATAAAATGATAAGAATAATGATGATGATAATGTTTATGTTAGCATGTGCAACAGTAGTGGGTAAGTCTGATCAAGGAGGGTAAAGACCAAAAAAAAAAAAATGGCACAGGGAGGCAGAGCGGTGAGAGGGACAAGGAGGAAAAAGAGAGTAAGGAAAGAGGAAACAGTCAGCAGCAGAGACACAAAGATTAAAACAAAACAAAAGACAGGGAAAGCTTTAGGAAGTATAGAGTTGGGAGAGATTTGGAGGACACAGAAAGAATAAGACACAAACTACAGAGAAATAACGACATAGAATAAAAAGCAAATGTAAGGAGACAGGTTTGAGGAGAGGCTCCACAAAGCACTACTTAAAGCGGGCATCAGGGGACCCCTGAGAACTGGAGGTGCTTCATAACTCATGGCACAAAGTGAACCTAGTACACAAATTAGCCCCACAGCTGGGGTGCACCTTCTGCTGAACCACAAACCGCTGGATTCACCCAGAGCATACACACAGCAAACCATCACTTCAGCCTGTGTTAGTTCACGTGTTGGTGCACTCGACTGCCCCTGCAGGTGTCGTGTGGCTTTTCTGATGGTTGAAAGTAGAGATTAGTCAGCTGTAGGGATGAATTTAGGTGCCTTGAATGGTTACAAAGAAAACCTTGTATCTTTTTCAGCCAATTATAATAACAAATGCTTTTATTGACTACTATAATATTGGTATTATTAGGGTATCAATGCTTCTGCACTTCTGCAGTTGTTCTAGTAGCTCACAATGAAGTATCAGTTTCTCTTTGTGCAGGACTGTCACTGCTGAAACAAGTCCAACCATCATTTTCATGTTACAGCAGCAGCGGTGGCATTAATTTGGCATTGTGTAAACTAAATTATGTGTAAACATATTTCAACTGGTAAACTAATTGATAAAATTCAACCACACAACGTGACTTAAATCGAATTCCACAGATTTATGACATACAGTTTGTATTTAAACCAACATGTTCAGACACTCTTGTGAATTTGTGTCTGCTTTGAGTAGCCCATACACACAAACCCATGAGAAGATCAGATTTGAACCAATACGTAGGATATTTTTGTCCTATTTGATTCACTATTCACTGAAAGAGGGCTGTGTGTCCATCCAGCACAGGACAGATTGTCTGTTGTGATCAGGCAGGCAGTACACAAACAAAATTATGTCCATAACAACATAAATCAAGACCAAAGTTGTTGTGTGATTTAAATAACCAATGTGGTAATGTATCAAACTTTACAGAGTGGAACCCTCATTTGGAGCAGCACACACCTGTGGTTTGATTCCCCAAACCAACACAAAGACAATCCCACCTCAGGCACACACTAAAGCACAAACACACACAACCCATTTGATTATATTCAGCCATTATTTTTCTCATGCAAATTAAACCCTGAACCGATCGCACATTTCACAGACAGATGAACACAGAGCTACACACAAACACAGTCAAAAGCGCACACACTGCTGCACGAACATACTCCTTACTCCCATTTAAAGTAAATCATCCATAGATGCCAATAAGGGAGCAGAGGTAAAAAGTTTGAGTTATGGCGCTTGAACGGAACAACGATCTCAGATTCCTCCTGGAAACCATTCCCCAGAAACTGCTGAGGACAGGCAGCCATGTAATATCTCCCCTTTGCTGTAAATCAACAGGCCAAACACCAATAATTTATCAGGCTCATATGCCCAGCGTACATATACAACAGCTGACTCTGCCACAGCGAGGGAAGGAGCCTGAAGTCATGGAAAGTGCCGTTGGTTAGTACAGTGGCAACATCACTAACAGTGCTAGGTTTGGTTCCCATTGGGAGTTGGCCTTTCTAAAAGCATCTGTCCGCCCCCAAGAGCTACGCTGTGTTACATTTGTCAGTCTGGCAGGTCTGCCTGACAGATTGTGCAAGAAGGTTTAGTGGCTAATGCACCTCAACTTAGACATCACTTCAGTTCTACATTCGACCTTCAAAAGTTAGAGTGGCATACAGTGGTGTTGTGGGAGGAGAGAGAGGCAGAGAGCCTTCTAACTTATCATTAGGAAAGGTTACTTCAGGTTTTGCCCCAACGGAAAAATAGCAACAGCTGACTTGATAATAACATTTGAAAAACAACATTTTTCAGCTCTGAAGCCACAGAAGGCATCAAACTGACCGAAAAGGAGCAGCATCATCGGTCAAATACAATGAAGAGAAAGGCATATACATAATTTCTCTTTTAACTTCAGTTATTCATTTGTTCTGTGCTTTAATTTCAGAGTACAATGAAACATTAAACTGCATCATTTTCAAGAAAGTGGAAGAATTGAGGTGGGATAATTTGGTTTGACTTGGTCACCCCTGCATCTTCCTTCTTCGTTTGCATGTGACCCACACTGGGTTGACCTGAGGAGACAAACGGGTAGGGGTGTGTAACTTACAAAGGATAGCTATTTTGTGCTGTTGTGACAACTGTTATACTATGCATTTGTAATTTAGAATATTTTTGGATGTGCACCTGCACACAATCGCACACTCCGTTTAACAGTTCCTTGCCCAACATCGATCCATTCAACAAAATAAATGGAATATATTAACAGTCGGAAAAACAGTAAAACTGACAAAATCTGTCTCACATTTTTCTGTATTGATATTCTTTTTTTTTCTCCTCATTGTGACCACAGCACTGCAGCAAATAATCAATCTCTGCAATTCAAAATGTAATGCAAAGAAAAAGGAACAGTACAAAGTGTGATCAAAAGTACTTGTGCAATTATTGTATTTAAAAGTTTGGAGTTATCACACAAAAATTATGTCTGATAAATATGGGATGCAATTTAAATTTCTAAAATGGGTTTCTTACCTGTGGGAAACTCAGCAGGCACGACATCGGTGTCTCCAGCAACCAGCGAGGGGACAATCCAAGTGTAGCCATAGCCAGTGATTCCAACTGAGTGGGCCACCTCGAAGATGGTGTTGGCCTCTTCTTTTGTGCAGTAGAGAAGGATGACGGGGCTCTGGAGCTTCTTCAGCTGGTTCTGGATCTTTGAATCACCGTCGTCGACGGACATGTCCAGTAGAAGAACCTCCTCCAGTTCCCAGCCCACAAAGCTGTTCTCGATGGTGCTACGGATCTTGGTGGAGTAAAAGAAAAGGTAAAGAATGACAAGAAAGAACTTTTTTATATAAACTTTATATAAACTATATATAGACTTTAGAAAACTTTTTTTTCTAAGTATTCATCATGTAATGGAAACTAAATTTAATTGAAAGAGGTAGAGTCAGTAAAATGAATATGATCATATATTTGGATGAAAAGTATAATATATATTATGTAATAAATATTTCATATTTCTGACAGCTTCCAGAAATAGCAGTGTTTAAAGACGTACCTAATTAAGGAATAACGTGAAATTATGTGGTTAACATAAACCTCACTAAATAAGAAACATATCTTATCTTATCATTGTAGCAATCTTTGGCTTTGATAACAGTTTTTCCTTTCTTTGACAAGCTTCAGAATAAGAAAACACTTTCAACTGGCCTTTTCTTGCATTTCAAAGAGATGGCTGTCTCAGATTTATGCTCATTAAACCAAACTACAGATTTCCACTGGTCAATTGTGAATACACTGTGTGTGAAACCCTTGTGAATATTCTCAGCAAAATTGGCCAAGAATAGTTGATATGGAGATGTCCCCCACCACTTCAACACTGATGCATTTATCTGAAGTGTTCAAAGGCTTTTAACTGTTTATTTCTGAAGCTGATAACAAATGAACATCTTCTCGATAACAGAGGTGAATCTTGATCTCACTGGACCTGGGACTGTAGCCTGGCCGGCCAAATCCAATCACATTGTTAAACATTTTTTTCTTGTGAAATTGGTCTGGTACCCCTCACATTCACAGCCATTGCTACAGCTGCAGAACGAACCGAACCAGTTCACACAGGAGCATTCAAGAGCCATAATTCACAACCGGAAGGAACTGCTAATAATACTTTGGATCAACAAATTTTTACTTTTCTCACTCTGCTTATGTCCCATGCTTTGTTTCTCTGTTTAGTTGTATGCTTATTGAATAGCATCCCTAGATAGTTTCTTCTGCAGCTGCTGGTACCCACCACCCACCCCAACTGGAAATCAAAGTTGAATCCAGAGGAACCATACTAGTTCATTGTATCGAAGAGGAAAGGAATTGTCTGGCCAGGCTACTGAGACGGACCTCAGGAGAGTTAGTTTTGTTCTTTCATTTACTTTCAGTACCCACTTTATCCTGTTCACGGTTAACTGAACTTGATGACACTTTCAAAGAGGATTGGCTGACCTTCAATATCTTAAAGAAATGCTGGAGTGTCAATCTGCTTTACTTAGTTGAGTGGTTCAAAAAATAATTGGGACTACTGCAGTTGTTGGATAGGCTCCGCATATCAACTCAACATAAATTGTGGTCTCAAACACATGAAGAAGGCAAGAAGTTCAGTTGATTCACTTATGACAAGCTTCACTTGTTAAATGAAAAACATTCTAGGCAATTACTTCATGCAGCTGCCTGATGGAGTGGCAAGAGTTTGTACAGGTGTCAAAACTAAAGATAGCTTCTTTGAAATATTCACAATCTGAACATTTTTGTTTGTCCATGACTCCATATTGATCATTTCAGTCTTCAGTATTGTTCCACAATGTGGAAAATAGTTCAAATAAATAAAACTCAATGCATGAGTAGATTTATCAGAACATTTGACTGATAATGCACGTTATAACCTAACTACTGATTTTTTTATTCTGTTGTATTCTGATTATAGGTGAAGACTGTCTGTGGTACCTTAGTGACAAAGTCCTGGTATCCTGGGTAGTAGGTCGTGACGATGGAGAAGATGTACCAGTCATATTCCTCCATGATGTTCAGAATGACAGAAGCCTGCTGCTCGATAGAAGGGCCGAATTGAAAGAACATGGAGTTGTCATCCTGATAATAACAGAAGCACACACAAAAGAACAAAGACAGAGTGTAAATGGTTACGCAACAATATTGGCCTGAACTTTAATTTAGTTGGCTTTGCACACAGAGGAGAATAGCTACTACTTAAAGGACTGGCTGTGGTTTTGTAACATTATTGGCGCGAGCATTAATTTAGTTGCCTTTATTCTTTCACTCACAGAGGAAAAAGGCAAGAGGACTCCTGTGGACTTGTAATGACACCGGTCATGATTTTCATTAGTTCCCTTTTATGACTCCTTTAATGAGTTTGTGGCTGGAGCAAATTCTGTGGACTCAAAGCTGCTGTCCTTGATCTCACCAATTATTTTTCATCAGTTTGTTTTATAATAGCCAACAAAGCAATTTTTGCTGTAGTCTGGTCAGTGTGCTAAATTTACATAGACAAAGAATATACTTGAAAGTGCACACAGACCCTGCAGAAATTGTGCAGAATTACACACACACACACACACACACACAGTCACCCTTTTAAATTACTGCCTTCTCATCCCTGATATCCATACACGTTCACACTTTGTAAGTCTTTGACTAACAATTAAAATCTATCATACCACAAGCACGTGAGCACACCCTCCCACCCCCTCACCGGTGTTTCCATGACAATCCCAATCATTTCCTCATGCAGCCCCTCGATGCTGCAGAGCAGAAATTTCCTGCCTAAAATGACTCCACTTCTTTCACTTCATCATGAATTCAAGTTGGAGCTTTTCATCTTTTCTTCTCATCCAAACTCAGTTCTCATCAACGAAGAAAATAACCAGAGTGGCAAAAAAGAGAAAGAGAGGGAAAAAAAAACATAAAACTGCTGTAAACTACATTAAAAAAATACAAGGTAGGAGAAAGAGTGAAAGAGATGGAGACGGGGGGGGGGTGGGGGGGGGGGGGGTGTCACAGTGACTTTTTAAGCATCTTATTCTTGGCGGTTTTCTCAGCCCATTGAACTCCGTTGTGCTCCATCCTTTGAGACTCTGGATTTTAAACGGATGCTTTCTGACACAGAGCGAGCAGATGAAATGAGAACTAAAAAGCACAAAGATGCAGGAAGCAGAAAGAGACGGGGAAGTGATGGAAGGAAAGGAGGTGGATGTCGTGGGTGTGGATAAAAGAACGGATGGATAGATGATGCAAGTTAAAGAACACACAGAAAAGTTAACATAGATCTCCAGGCATAATGACACACATCACTGCGTTCACACGTGCATATGTATTCAGCCTAATTAACTTTCCTTATTTTATGGCCCCTCCCCTGCAAGAGGAGGTTCCTCAAGTGCTTCCCTTCCCTCTGATATTCACCTACTTTGCACATAAGCACTCCTGGCTCCATTTGCCTTAATAACCCCCTTAGCGTGGAGTGTAAATGCATAAAAACTACAACACCCAGACGTACATTTAGTGCTGCTTAGTGCTCAGACACGGCAGCGAAAAAGCCACTGAAATCACTTCTGACTGGTTTTTGGCAGTAATTAACACACAAAGATTTATTTCTGTTGTCCATTTTTGAAAAAAAAAACAAAAAAAAAAACAAACAAACAAAAAGCACAAAAACAACAAAAACCAAACATGAACACAAACATCCTGCTCTGACCACAAAAATGTATGACCTTTGAGGGAATAAAGTCAGGCAGCAGTATTAATGAGCCCAGATTAACTGTACAGTTGTAAAAGATGGTCATAAAAACAAAATAAAAGACTGGGTATTGATTTTGAGCACATGTACGACCAGCGCCAGATGGTTGATTTAAACACATAATGTGGATGTAATTTACACTGCAGAGCAGAATGTGAGACTATAAAAAGGTTCTAACCTGTTTTATTTGTTCTTTTTGCCACTTTAAGACCTGCAGTCGCCCACAGCAAAAAAAAAAAAAAAATAAAGAATTAACAGGCATCACCAACAATTCCTTTTTTACCCTAACCATGTACTTTTAATGAGCCTACTTAACCACAATGAAGAAAAGTGAAATAACTTTAGGACATGTCAGGATGGATGGGGGCGGGACTTGGGCTTGCTGGTTTAAGTCTGAGTATCAATTATCCTTTAGGTTTCAGGTAGTTTAAATGATTTCTGGACAATGTCAAGTGTCTTTGTATTTGAACATTAACATCTCTCCAGTGCTCCCCGAGTCACAAGCTTCCTTTCCTGTCAGTGATTGGCTGGAGCAATGTTGTTTGGATAGATATAGGATAGCGAGGAGAAATGTTCTGGATTAGAAATTGTGCAGAATCACTTATTCTACCTTTAATGCAAAACATGACTATGACCCTGTGGTGGCGGGATGTCGTTTCTCTGAGCTGCAGGAGACATGTGGCGTCTAGTGGCTCAGGAAAAGCACCACTGAGGGACAGATCGGCACATGTGTGCCAATCAATGTGTTCCTCTATTTAAGCAGCAGCACCAGAGGCATCAGGACAGCTGCTGAGCATAAAGAAATCCTGCATAAAAAAAACACTTCTTTCACTTCCTTCCTCTTTACTGACTCAGACCCAAGTAGCTATAAGTTGCTACTGACACCCTTTTTTAAAAGAGACATGAAAGAAAAGGACACCTTTTTTTCTGTGTTTGACCCCATTTGTTTGGATATTAGAAATGGACAATGGACTCCATTGCTTTGAGTTAACACACCACCCTGTCACTTTGTTCGGGGCCACACTGGTCCTAAAAATGTGCCATTCAGTGAGCTGTTCAGGTTTGCATGGTACTGTGACATCACAGAGCTAGATCAGAGCAGAAATATCTCCCTGGTTTTATCTATAATCCAGTTACATTTGCTGTACGATTGAAGTGGTAGCTCAAAGCTGTAACACCAATTTCAAAAGAGTAACAAAAGAGGATGGAGCAGGCAAAAATTAACTGCTGTTAACAGAGATGTAAAGGCACGACTGACTGGGGACCTGCTGCCTTGTATCTCTATCTTATTTTGACCAACATAAAACTCAAGAAATCACTGAAAAAAAACAACAAAAAGAAAGGGGTAACTTGTGTCATTTAAAAGCATATTTACGTGCACAGTTTTCTGATGCTAATTAACATACAGCACGTTCTAGGATAAAGTCTACCATTTCAACTGTGATGCAACAAATACGACATGTCGCAAAGAGAAGCATCTTTACATCCAAAGAACTTTAATCTCAGAGGCAGTCCCGGTCATTTCAGGCTTTTCAGTTTGCGTACCTCATATGTTCCAACTGCCCAGTTAACATGGTCAAGCCTGCATTCTGGACAGTGAATATAAATGGAAACCATCAACCCAGAGATAAATGTTTAACGAGCTCAGAATAGAGCAGATTCTCATGCGCCAGTCAATCACATGTTTTTTTTCCCTGAGTGCAGATTTATGTTGAGTACATACATTTGAGTTTCCTTTCGTTGACGCTGTAAAAACAAGTAGTGAATATATTGACTGCATTTTATTACTGGCCACAAAGACTTTTCTTCGGGTTTTCACATTCTCTTTTTTTTCTGTGTGCAGCTACTTTAGTTTCAAAGCCTTTGGGCCCTTAAACATTTTATGGAGTTCATACATGCAGTTTGAGTCAGGAAATGATGCTTTCATATTTTATGTATGCATGTTTTAAACTTAATCTTGCAGGATGAGTGCTTTGACCTGAAAAGAGCCTTCGGATCAATGGATGTCTTCACATTCACTGCAACTGGCTCTGAAATTAGCTTTTAAATCTTATTACAGGTGAGTCTGCAGAGAGGTGGGAATGGATAAGTCTCATTTGATCAAATTCAGATTTCTACTTGTAAAATGAGCACTTTATACCTGCTGGACCAGGAGGGTGGTCTCTGATTAGAGAGACAATCACACCACTGAATGATTCAATATCTATCCAGATCTAAATCTTCAGTTTGTTTTCTTCAGTTTACAAGCCACTTTAAAGTACTTTTTTTTTCTGTGTTCTCTCTGTCTGCAGCTTGTGAAAAAAAATAAAATACAGCCAGAAGGCTCACAGCTTGCTTGTTTACTGGACAGTTCTGGGAAGCTGACAAACTTCCAGGTGAGAGTGATTTCAGTTCCCGTAAAGGTTTTGTTCCTCTCGTTTCCTCTCTTTCTCCCTCAGAGGACATGTGCAGCTACAGTCGAGCATCTGTCCAGGCAGCGGATCCCCATGGGTTTAATTTGTTAACACTGCCTTTCAGGGAAGAAGAGCTGCTTCATGGCAGCTATAAATGTGAGTGAATGAATCTATTGCAGCTTTAAAATCTTTGGTTGAAGTCCCACACTCTTAAAACCACACTGGAAATGCACAGAAGGGAAATTTTGCTGGGCTTAAATAGTCCTGTCTTCACTTATATAGCCAACAGCAACTGAAAGTTGAAGGAAAGCAATTGTGAACGCGTTTATCTTAGACTGACGTGGGGAGAATCGCACGTCCCAGTTGATGAGAACGATTCTGACACTTGAAATGCTTACTGTTTGAATGATTCTGAGCGATGAAAGAGATGATGCTCCAGATTTCTTATCTACAGTGTCTCTGAACCTTACAGATGATGAAAAAAAATAGCCTCTCCCAGCCAGGCATGTCCAAATAAAGAAGCATTTAATGCAAATCTTTGGTGATCCATCACCCAACTGTGGTGCTTGCAAGTCATTTAAAGACACACACACACACACACACACACACACACACTGCCAGTAGACACTCTGGGCTGTCAGCTTGAGTGAGTTCGGCAGTTTAATGAACATTATTGATGGTGAGGGTGCAGCGCTGCTCGCATAATTAGTGTGATGCCTCACACCTACATGTCTGTGACTTCATTAATTCAGTGCAGATATGGAAACGTGCACACACACACGCACACTCACACTCATATGTCATAATCCAAAAGCTCGGTTTAGAGCTTCTGCTTCTATATGTTGAATTGGTGCTGCATATGCACATCCCATTTAGATACTATACAAGAGTGTGTGTGTGTGTGTGTGCGTGTGGATGGTGACATATATTTTCAGTCTTATTCTGCTCGGCTGAACGCAGGGAGCTGATTGGATCCAGACCCTGGCTGCTGATACCGATCAACACAGTCCAACTGAGTGAAAAACAGCCATCAGCCTCCCTCTCTCTCCTCTCAGTCTCTCCATCCCTCTCACGCTTCTCTCACTCAATTCATCTCCACCTTTGAGGAGGGGGGGGGGGGGGGGGGGGGGGGGGGGGGGGGGGGGGGGGGGGGGGGG
>JBAMYA010000023.1:12750689-12768176 GCA_037176975.1 Arrhamphus sclerolepis | reverse complement strand
AGATAGATAGATAGATAGATAGATAGATAGATAGATAGATAGATAGATAGATAGATAGATAGATAGATAGATATGCAAAAGTATATGCCTTACAAAAAAGGAAAAAAGAAACTACTAAAACAGAACTACTAAAGGACTTGCAGTGCAGTAATTATCTATACATAGACAGAAACAAGCTTGTTGGAGTCCCTGCGGTATAGTTTTATAGTGTGTGTACTGGTGGTAAACCACAACTACTGTCCTGCTCAAGCGCCTACTTATGTTCCTTATATGTTTCTACTTCGGTCTTTCTTCAGCTTCTCCTGTCCCTCCTTCTTTCCCTTTCTCCTCAGCACCACCTCCCTCTTCCTCTTCCTCTTACACACAGGGCATGGATTGTTCTTGGGGCTCGCTGGGTATAGCTCACACATGACACACAATTCCTGAATTCCTTCTCTTTCTTTCGCCGTATCTTGCTCTCCTCCACCTCCAGCTCCTCATTCTCCTTCATCACCTACCTGACTCCCCTTGTATTTCACCGCTCTTGTCATTTACATATTAGCTCATTTTAATTTGTTCTCGATAACACTTTCTTCAGTTCAGCTTGCTTTATTTTGCGTTTTGTTTTTTTTTGTTTTTTTTTTTGCACACCTCCTCCGTCCCTGTGTCACCCACTTCTACTCCCCCTTCCTGCTCTCTCTTAGAGGAATGTAGACCAGCATGGCTCTTCCTGCTGGTTGGAGAAGGGGACAGGATTCCCATTGATAGAGGTCTGAGTGTGGGGGTGGGTTTCAGATGAACACTGTATGTGTGTGTAGGTGTGTGTGGTACTTTAAAAATACAAAGAGATGTGTGTCCAATGTGCAGCGTATGGATTACAAAACACACTGTGTGCATTCAACATTGAAAGAGGGTGAGTTTTTTCAAAAGTCAGAGAAAAGTGGATAAGAGCATGTAAGTAAAAATAATGTACAATTTCCATTCTAAAGCATTTAGTTGGCAGCTCTAGGGACAAGCTATAAAGCGCACGTGACACAGTTGTGTATGTTTCCTGATCTTCTCCTCAGACAAGGCAGAGAAATGAAACCACTAATGTCCCCTTCATTAGTTTACTTCCTCAGTTTTGTTCAATTCCTGGATGCCTGTGGGGTCATGATAATCATTAAACCCAATCAACAATTAGTAGTTGTGTCAAGAAGGCCATATTGTTGTATTGATAGAAATTCAGACTACAAAAAAAATGCTTGAAAAGATCTTTTATCACTTTTCTTCTGTGGGATGGTATGAATGGAGGAAGGCAGTAAAGTGTTTTCATGCTGCTGTATCTCTGAATAGTTAATGTTACATCACACGTACAGTATCTCTTTAATAACCAATGCATACATACATACATTTTATCACATAACCTCCCTTGAAGCGATGCCAAATGAGAAAAAATATCCATATTTTCTGTAGCTGTCCCTGAGTCTTGAGCCCAGCTTTGACACCATTACAAAATGTTTTTATAACAGCCTCACTCTTCTCTTATGAAGACTTTATCAAACTGGCTTTAGTAGTTGCTACTTTTTTTTTCTCTGTTTCATTTCAATAGACTACACACATTATACGTAGTGGCAGGAAAGATACCAGCTCTCAACTGGGATAAAGCCAGTAAATCCCAAAGTAAATAGCTGTCCCTGTGCAACAAGACTACTGCCCCCAGGTGGCAGTGACCGAGTATAACACTCAGGGGATGAGGTGGGGATGTGGCGAGGGCTCAGCCGAAACATGTGAAAAGTGTTTACTTAATAAAGAGAAATCAGAAGGTCCTTGGAACCTTTTATATCATTTTTCCCCTTCTGTATTTATATAGATATATTTATATATTCTATAGTTGTTATGTCCTCTTTAACATTTAATGTTATTCAGTTATGTAAACTGAAATAGATTTAAAAATATCACAAAAGAGGCAGTTCTTTGAAGTTCCACCCTGATGGGCTCTTTTTTTTTTCTTCCATTTTGGCCAAAAAAAGCAAAACATGATTTATTAGACAAAATTAAAATGAAATAAAAAAATAAAACAATGAAAATGTTAATACAGTGGGAAAGGTTCCCTCTGTTGAACTCCTGTAAATGTGCTGTCTTTGGTGAAGTTAAGTTCCGGTAAACTGAATATAGAAAGCAGAACTTCCCGTTTTCAGGATTTGATGAGTCCGAAGGTTTATCACAATAAGTGAATGAACTTTGGTGACCTTTGCTTCAGCGTAACCACGGGGTGACTTGGTGTCAGAATGCAACGCTGAACTAAAATATACTGAAATATAGTGGCACCACTACTAGTTGCAGTACAGGCCCTGGTCAGACTAACTGTGTTTCTGATCTCAATTCAATAATGTTTCATTAATCCCTGAAAGGAATTCATAGGACACAGTAATTGTTAGTCTTTCTAAAGAGATGTTGCAGATGGTTGTTGCTGTGGGCAGGAAGGAGCTTCTGTGTTGCAGTGGATCTGAAGAAGCCTCTGACTGTAAATGCTCCATTGTTGTGAAAAGGATAGTCTGGATCGTCCATTATGTCTTTCATTTTGTCCTTCTTTGCACAATCAACTCTCAAGGCTACAGAACAGTCCCCAGAACAGAGCCGGCCTTCCATATCAATTTATTTTTCTTATTATTTTCATTATTTTCACTTATTATTATCGCTGGTGCTGCTCCCCCAACAGATGACTCACTCGCACTCCACACATGCAACATCTTGCTGCAAACACTGAAGGACCTGAGATCCACAAAAAATTCAGTTCAATTCAATGGGAAAATACTTTAATTTAATACGTTAATTACAGTGTTATTAAATACAGACTGGTCTGTCATTTCTTGTAGATGGCATTAGTGCTGCATCTCCAAACCAGTCTATTGTCTTACAGAACATCGAATGTTCACATATACTTTTTGGGATTGATAAACATAACATGTGAATTGTTCCTTAGTGAAAGGGCATTAAGGGTTTCTGTATGGATGTGAGGTTAGTTTGCTATGGATCCTGCAAAAGTCACTTTCTGAGCATTCATCACTTTCAGCGTAGAGTAGCGACAGTGACAGCAGTAAAACACTAGATAACATCAGCTTAACAATGGCTCTCACTAATGTAAAACCCAAAACAGTTTTGTCTATTCATCATTTTCTCTTTCCCGCTCCCCATCCCTTCCTTGTCCTCCTCAGTGTTCAGTACATGTCTCATTTCGAGCCTCGAGACCTGAAGGCTTTTTCTGTGGAGCCGCTGCTCATCTATCCCACCCACTACACTGGAGAGCCGGGATACATCAGCGACACAGAGACTTCCACCATATGGGACGATGAGTCTGTGGCCACGGACTGGGACCGGCAGCACGCTCGCAAGACGGCCCAGCAGGGCAGCATTCGGCCCATGGCGCAAAATAGCGTCACTGGAGATTCGCCGCCTCCTGCTGCTCGAGCTTCACGCGATGAACTCTGATGCAGAGACGTGATGCTTTGTACACACAGGGAACGTTGTGTGTCCACACACTTGAAAAGACACTTGAACTACGAGCTGACATACTGTACAACCATTCACACACACAGACACACACACACATATACAGAGGTGGATAAGAGAATAACTGATGTGATCATCAAATCTCCTGCTTGAGGAGAGGTCGTAAGGAGAGAGCGAGATGAGCCAAACCTGGGACGAAGGCCCGCATACCTTTAACAAAAGCTTTATTTATTCTCCATGTGCCTCCCATGAGCATGTGGACGCAGTTACGGCCTGAAATCATAACACATGGAAGACAGCTAACATCACTTACAGGATGTGAAAGAAAAAAATATTCTCACATGAATTATTTGTTCCTGTTGTTTAAAAAAATTATTGATATTTAAACAGAAAAGCTGTTTTTAATGGACAGCTGAAGAATAAAAGAGTCTCAAACCTTGAACAACTCCTTCATGAAGCTGTATTTGATTTTTCTTTTTTTTTTAAGTATTTGCAGGAGGAGAGAGGCTGACATATGGTACCCAAGGGTGTCACTTCTTCAGATGATGTCATGCAAGCACACACCAACAAGAAGCCACAAAAAAAAAAAAAAGAAAAAAAAAATGTTCAGCCTTTCCTTGCCAAGCAGCTGGCCAGTAAGAGATGATATTAGGGCCCAAAGTTTCTGTTGCTGCAAAAGGAAAAACTTTCACAGTGGGCTGGTCCTGCTAGTTTGCATTTCAGAGCAACAGTCGCACATGTAGCCATTATGATGAATGATATGTAGTGTAGACAAAATGCTTTTAAAATTTATGTCTTCAATTTTTTTGGAAAAACTTTTGGGTTCTTGAAATGTTCTCATCGTCATCACAGGCCTTCTTTGTTCAGTTGCGCTGCAAGGCTGAACCAATAAAACAGCTTCTGAACTTCTGTGTTTTCACTCACTCTCCAGCTTAAACTGACACAGATGTTATCTGTCTTTTTACAGTAATTTGGCCTATTATTGTTGTATTGGCATGGTGGAGTGTTTGGGGATAGGAATAAATAAAAAGATCCCTCAGCTAGATTTAAATTCATGAGAACAAAAAACAAAAAAACAAAACCAAGAAAGTGAGATGTTCGACTAAAGATAGTGCTTTCATTAAATATTGTATATTATTGTTTAATCAGCTGGGCTACAAGCATAAATTTTCTCCAACTGTTCCCATGACCTTCTGACGTCTCCTGGATGTATAGGAGGAGTCAGAGTCCTCCTGAGTAAAGCGTCATGGCATTACACAAACTGGTTAAACATGAGGCAGCAGCCTCCCAGTGAACGTGAGGTTTTTGAGCAGCGATCATGTAAAGGACACTCTACTTTTGTGGTGCTCCTGGTGTTCACCGGCTCACAAGATTCTGCTCACAGTTTTATGCTTCCTGTCTGCTGTGGGATCTGTCAGTGTAGGCAGAGGAAATTAGGAGAGCAGGGACTCTGAGCTGGTGGTGCAGGAGGGAAGTAGAGGTCATGGGAGATGCAGAACTTGATCCATAAAAAAGAAGAAAAAAAAAAGTCTTGCAATTGGGTTGAGATGTGAGACAAAACAATCTAATTCCAGATTTTCTTTGTTTATAGAGAAACTTTATGTATGTAACCTTAGGCATGCCTATTCCTAAGTCAAAAAACATAATAATAAAGCTTTACTTAATATTACTGTCCATCCAGCCATCCATCTATGCCTAAAATTCAGAATTTTAGGGTCTCAGGGGTCTGCTGGAGCAGTCAGTCAGTCATCTTAAGGTAAGGCAGGTGTACACCCTGGACAGGTCACCAGTCCATCACAGACTATTTCTGTAATTTCCTAAAATCGGTTTGTGTTTGAAGAGCTCTTCTTCCACCAGCGAAGGAGAAACAGTGTGCTGCCATCTGCTGGTCATAACTGAGGCTGCAATTGAATTCAACACTACTCGATGAATCCTGTTACACATTACATAACAGCAGTAATAGTACATATTATATAATACATAAAGATAGTAAATGTGATGACAAATGGAGAAATTTTTATGTAGCATATTACCGATGAATACTTCAGGTTGTCTCTTTTTTTCTATTCTTGTACTGCTGCTCATGTACTTTCTTTGTGCACAAAAACATCTGGTGAAGGACCTTGACACACACAAACACACACATATATATATTAATATATATATATATATATATATGTATATATATGTATATATATATATATGTATGTATGTATACATATATGTACATATATATTCACTGTACATGTCCTTTCTGTTGGAGAAGTCTAATCTTATTATGACAGATAGACAATGCACACCAGACTAAATCAAACAAGACAGAGTCTTCAGTAAACATTGCTTAAACACTGATATCTTGTGTTTTACCACCAGTTTTGGCTGTGAAATGAAGTTGGGCAGAAGACGAGGAGGAGGTGAGAAATACTAGTCTAGACACAGTTTTGCAGTTCTGCATCACAAGCTTGTTATTGTACATGAATGTGAGTCATTCTGCCAGAGCCCAACTTCGGTGTACCCAATGTACAGTAGAATGTTTATTTACCCGGATATTCATGCTTCTAATGTGCCAAATTATATGAATGAGAATCCTTTGTGTGTGTTTGTGTGTTTGTCTTCAGCTACATGCAAGGGAAATGAGTTGTAACTGACAGTTAGGCCATGCAAACTGGCAGGCGTTGCTTCCTTGGGACCCTCTTTGAGGTTCACTGAGCATCAAATGTTAACCTGCTCCTCCCAGGAGACCCACTTGGCTTGATCCCTTAACGGGGCTACACTGTTGAGGTAACACACTACGAAGTGTAATGCCAAATGAGAGCACACGTTCAAATGAGGTAAAGTGTTGCATCTATGAGTTCGAACAAAAACATTTCCTATTTATTGCAGAGGCCGTGTCTCAAAATTAGGAAATAATAAAGCCCGCACTTTTGTATGGATGTATGAATCATGTTTTTGTGTTAACGTGTATGAATTTGTTTCTTGACCTTACATCTATTTTCTTCCTCTTTCTTTCTCGTAATTCATCCATCTCTTCTCTTGCTTTGCCATCCTATTAATACTACTGGAATCACTGCCAGGGCAAAGTTATAATTGAATTTCAAGACTTGCGCTCTCCCGCTTCCCCTTTATCCTCCGCAGAGTACCCTCCATGCATCCCTCCACACCATCACCATTTCCTCCGGCTTCCTCTCTCAATCTCTCTCTTCTTAACACCAGTATTAATGTACTGTCCAACTCAGTCATTGAGGGTGCCAGAGGTCTGCAGAATTTTCATTAGCCTCTGAGAAAAGTACATGCTAAAAGAAGTGCAAAAACATGAAAAGCAGGCTGGGTGGCACTGGTGGGAGTTAGGTGACTAAAATTAAGTGCTGCAAAACACCACTTTTCATTTACAGCAACAACAATTAGGGTCTGGCCACATTATCACCTCTGTTGGCACAAAGTGATCGATTAGTGAGTATTAAAATTCCCAGAGGGAGTAGCAAGGCCAGTGAGTCAGTCAGCCAGACATAGGAAACTGGCCAGCAAGGTTTTGAGTATGCTGCTGAGCCGGACACTGTCTTCTCTGTGGGTCTACGGCTGACGTCAGTGTTGGCTACTGTACCGAGACAACAATACACTACAACACACAATGCAACAGGACAAATGGCTGGTGAAGATGGAGTAGAGGGAGAGATAGGGAGATATGTGAAAGCACTGGCAAAATCATGGAGGAGGGAGAGGATGAGAGGAAAAACAGTGAGGGAAAAACTAAAGGGAAAGAAATTAATAGAGCAAGCTAGAATAAAAGAGCCGTACAAAAGTCAGTATGGATGTAGCTGTGATTTGGAGCCTCCAGAGGGACAGAGGCATAGGACGATGTGGTGACAATGGGATGAATGGAGGAGAGGAGGCCAGGCTGGCAGACCGCTGTGATCCTTTATGGAGCCAGTGAGCAGTGAGGGGCAGGAAGCCAGGAGAGAACGAAGGAACAGGCGAACGGAGGTGTGTGTCCATGCGCGTGTGTCAGGCAGTCAGCCAGCCATTTACACAGGGAGGAAGCTAAGTCTGAGCCTCTCTGCCACAAAGGACTGCTGCTGTCAGTGAGAGGAAGACAGAAACGGGACATACGGGAAGTGTAGGTGTGTGCATGAGACAGATGTTTCACTATGTGATTCATTGTGTCTGTGTCAGAATGTATTATTTAGCATGTCTATAAGAAACATCCCTGTGTCCTACTTGTGCAATTTTGGACAAAGTGGGGTACTGTGCTACTGTACGTATGTGTGTGTGTCTGTGTGTTTATATTTGTGTCCATGCATGTGTGTATTCCATGGTTGACGGGCCATGGTTGGCCATAGTAGCTTTCTCTGCCCCAGAGCCTCTAAATGAGTGCGCTCACACACTCCTGGAGCAGTTATTTGACTTGAAGGGGAGGGGAAATCAATAACTCAGGTATTTCAATTACACACACAGGGGCACATCAGTGGCTGCAAAAGAAATAGACCCAGTTTCCATCGTACTCTGAATTATGCACCAATACACACAAAAAAAGACACATTTAAATAGTTTTAAATACGAACACTGACATCTCCTCATACATAAAACACGCTTGAATGCAGGCAAATATGAGCAATGCACATGCACACACACACACACACACTGACTGCAGCAGCAGCAGTATTCAGACGAACAATGCACTTCACAGAATGACAAATCATGTGCTTTAGATACACACAAACACTTATTGACGTTTTTAACGATGCAGTAAAACACCATGAGGCACGCTGCTAAAAAGGAAAATGAATCGCACCGTGATTAAGTAATGCACACAAAAGGACAAATGGGGAAACAGTTCAAGGAAAAACATTTGCAACCATTTTCTTGTCACAACAGAACATAGACGTACACTTAACCTGTAGGAACCACATTTTATGTTTGATTTTGAGTCATTTACAGTAACTTAAAATCAGTGTAAATAAATAAATAACTGTTAGAAGAAGAAAAAAAATCAGTGCCAGCATCTACAACATGCAATACAAGATATTTTCTAAGGTGCCGTCTACTGGAGGGTCATATGGTAGCAAGTCAAAATTATCTTGGCAGGTGTGAATGCAGAACCTCTTATACACGTTCTGTGAGGAACCTGTACTCCTTTAACATACACATTACTCAATGATCTAGGACTGACATTTTTTCAGTTGTGTAATATTAGAAAAGTAAGAAATGCCCGGAGTGATGCAGAAAAAAATAGTTCAGTAGTTTTAGGTGGGGGTGACTGTCATCCTCTATTACTACAGTTAAGTATATAAACATTTGGACATTGACTTTTCCTCTTTAAAACACCACAATGGATTTGGAAGATGTGATCAAGATGTGATCAAAGTAGCCTATAGACTTTCCGCTTTAGTGTGAGAGGCTTCACAGAAATATGGCCATACGGCAAAGTTCTTCCACTTTCACTTTTACCACTTGCTGAGAAGTATTTGGACAAAGTGAAATAACTGCAAATATTACTATAGTTTTTTTTTAATTTGTAGTTAATGACAGCCTGAAATCTGAAGCCCATGGACAACACCAAACTCAAGAGTGTTCAGGAAACATACACCCTATCTACCTTTAACTTTCCTTTTTGACAAGCTTGTAAAGACTGGCTTCGGTCACTTTAGAGATGCTTCCATTGACCAACAGGTTCCTGGGTGACCTCCTATGATGCACTTTGCCTTTTTCTTCACTTCATTCTCTTTGCTCTTCATGTATGTGTACGCATTATTGCATCCTTATGCTAATCTCTTTGTGTTTATTGGTGTCTCTGTTATATCCCCTCCCAAAAGCAAGTTGAGGCAGATGGCCTCCCGTAGCCTGGATCTGCTAAAGGTCTTTTCTTGATTTTTTTTTTCTCTCTCTCTCCACAGTGCCCCCTGCCCATAGACTGCATAGATAAGAGAATTACATCAATCCTGTCATGTAACTAATCTTTTAACTAAGACAAGTGTGTATGTGCTATATTATACATCCACAATGATTATCTTTCCATCTATCTACTGGTGCATGAGAAACATGTATCATAGCACGAGGAGGCCGACCTACATCCTGCTTAGACCATTACAAGCAGCAGATTTTAAAAATAATTTTTGATTTTTAAACATCTTTTATTTAACTTTTTATTGCTATATACAGCATACAGATTTTAGGTGGTATGCATGAGTGGAAGAGAGACAAAGACTCAGATAGGAAGGCATAAGTCAAAGAGATCCAATGGAGTCTGTTGCTGGGAGGTTTTTGGCAATGCATATTTCTATCCTGCCTATAAAGAATCCTTTGAACCTGAGCGGGGGGGCGTTGCTATTGACTGCTGCTGCACTGCCTGATGGAAAGTGAATCCAGCCAGGGAGTGAGCGAGAGAGAGAGAGAGAGGCTGGGACGGAGTGAAGGAGGATGGAGGGATGATAGAAGAAAGAGCTAGAGTGGGAGGTGAGGAAAGAGGGAACAGCTGGCCTTCGCTAGAATACAGTGAATTTAAAAGATGGTGGGAAGAATATATAAACTCACCACAGCCACAGGCACACTCACACACACACACACACATATACATAAAAACAAAAAAACACGAGTGCTCAAGAACATTCATTTCTGATAAAGCCAAAGCCGCCATTAGCACATGCTCTGATATTACGTATTGATGACGAGTCCTCCCCTCTGCTCCCCTTCATTTCCCCTTCTCTCTCTTTCTCAGCGCACACACATACACACAATCATTATATCTACCTCAATTAAACCTCCCCACACACACCCTCTCCCTCTCTTTTTTTCTGCTTCCCTCTTCTCGTCCCTCATCATCACATCTCTTATCAAGGAAGCCTACTTATCTTTAATCAAACACATACGAGCTTAATTAGCTTGAGGATTTGTCAGGCCATCATCTCATTAACAGTGACCTTATTTAAGTATTTTTTGAGTCTTAATTAAAAAAAAAAAAGGGCATGTCTTCATGAAAATATTTGACACGTAATTGTGATGGCAATGACTTATGTGTCACTCTTATAGGTATTTAAAGGTTTAGGAGGTAAACAAAAAGAGAGATTGACCACAAAGAAAAAAAAACTCAACGTAAAAGTGAACAAGAGGCACAATATGGTACACAGGTGTTGTTTTGTTGTTTTTTTTTTGTTTTTTTCCTTCTTCTTGGTCTTTTTTTCTTTCAGAAGTTAATTCCCCTTATCATTCAGGCGCCGACACACAAATGCATCGTTTCTCTCTGGCCCATTTCTGCTCTAAGTTTAGCAGAGGACTACCGAGGGGCCTCTGCAGTCTGATGCTTTTCCTGGTGCAGCCGCTCTTGTTTATCCCCTGGCCCTTATACAATGGTAATCTTTTTTTTTCTTAATGTGTATGCATCTGTTTGTGTCATGTATAGCTAGGCTAAGGAGGATAAATAATATGTAGATGTCATTCTTTTATATCTGAATTTCTGGAAATGGGCAGCTGAGGGACAATTAGTGAATGAATGGTGAGAAGAATAACCTGCTGATGACTGATTTTTATTACAAACCAGCCTGGGAAGTGATTTTTTTTATCACATGATAGAACATGAATATGCTTTATACTGTAAATAGTTTTGGCAATGTTTTCCACCAAGGAAACAAAAAAAAAGGGACACAGCTGCAACTAATAAATTAAGGTAATTTCTTCCATTCAAAAACACTGGTAGATAGCTTTTATATAACAAACCAGCAAAGTCCTACAATGTGAATGTAGGAAACAAACAGACATGGTCAACATAAAGTAAAGCTTCAAGAAGTGTGTAAAAAGTAAAGGAAGAGAAAAATTCAATTTGAAATTCAGTTGTTGTTGGTTTTAAAGTTGTGGCGGGCACAACATAGATGCTGAGGTTCAACAGTGTCCCAAGACAGTTGTAAGGAGAGTCACAGAGGTGAGTACGCTTCCGTAGTCAGACATCATTTTTCCCTGTCCCATGCTCCCAGGAAAGGAGAGGAAGGGAAAGGTGATGCTGAGCTCAGTGGGAAGGAAAGAGACGGAGATGTGTGTTAGGTGTGTGTGTTTGATTCAGATGAAGGATGTTATTAATCCATTTATTCCTCTCCAGTCTCTCAATCTGACCACTGTTATCACCTCCACTCAAGTCATATCTTCTGATTTCAATCTCCATATCTGACTTGGCCTCATCTTACAGCCTCTTGTTGCTCCCATCATTTCCTTCTTTCCTTTCCTCTTTCCTTGACTGTCTCCTACCTCTTCAATCCATCTCTTTTCTCCTTCCTCCTTCCAAGTTTCTCCTTCCTCCTTGTCAAGGTTTTCCTGATAGGTCCGTCTCTCCTTTCTTCCTGTTATTCCCTTCCATATACTTTCCTCTACCTCCCTCACACTCTCCATCTATCATGCATCCCAGGAACACCTGAGCAGTGCCGTCAGTTGCAGGCACCAAGCCATCATCATGCTGGGGCTGTTTCTCACCACAACAAGAGGAAAAAAAAATTGAATTCTGTCTCACCCACCCACAGACACATATACACACACAAGAGCGTGTACATACACACAGAAAACCATTCTCATCTTCCCGCTATCAGGCTGTTTTAACCTCACCTCAACCCCTGATTCTACAGTTTATCTACCACACATCAGTAGTAGATAAACAGCAACAAGACAAGGGCACCGTTTACCCTTATGATTGCCTTCAACCTTTAAAAATTGGTGGAACATGTGATCTTCAGAGGGGAGCGGGAGAACAGGGAGCGAGGAGAATGAGGAGAAGACTGAGAACTGAACACAGAGCAAAAGGAAAGAGAGAGAAAAGTAGCGCTGATGCGTGCTTCTGTGTTCTTTTTCTGGCAGCACAATAAAGGCTTACTCGGTCACCATCAGGGGCAAGACATACTACTCTATCTCCTTTCTACTTCCTCTTCCATTTCCAGTCCTGTTTCCTCAAAAGGAAAACAAAAACTGCTTTCTCTCAATATCCCTCCTCTTTCACCTCCTCTGCTAACCTCACATCCCATGCTTCTTTTTTTTTTTCTTTTTACATCTAGTGACGTTCCAGATATTTAACTGGTACCGTCATCCAGAGTGACTTAATGAGCACGACTGCAGAGACCTCGTTTCCCACACCTCTGGAAACAGGGGGTGCAGAGGTCAACGCTGCAGTCGTTCCATGACAGACGGAACAAATGTTTTATATTAGTGGACTGATGAGAGAGAGCACTAGGGCATGTGCTAAAGAGGAAACTAAGGAAGGCTTCTGAGTTCATCGCTCATCTCGGACTCACACAGGCCACCCTCTGTGTGTACTGCCTTATCCCTCTCTTGTGAGGCTCCAGCAGTGAATACTGCTTACATTCACTGTGATTGAAATTAGAATTCAAATCTGTTTTATTGGTGTAACGGTGGCGGAGGGATGTCTGCACAATAGAACATGCTGAAAGGCAGACTAAGACAATAAGCCACTATCTACACAAGTCTATGCCCCCCTTCTCCTACCTCTCTCGTTCCAGTCTAGCTAACCTGTATTTGGCTTTCAAAGTAAAATCCTTCTGTCCTCTGCGTGCCACCTTCCCTTATTTCTTTTTACAGTCTTCTGAGACACTAACAAGGAGAGACACTCACTGATTATGTCACCATTAGGCCTCTTCCTTGCATGCGCTTGACGTTACCTGTGTGTGTATGCAGCGTAAACCATGAAACAAAACTAGCCAGTGAAGATATACAGCAAGTTTATATCCAGGAGAGCTGTGGGATACCGTATAGGGCTAATGAAAGGAAATTTACTGAAGCCCTTAAGTACTGAATTCTTTTGACTTAAGTGCTTCTTTTTTTTAATCCAGGGGTTCACGAATTTGCATGAATTAAATTCATTCTAATTTACATGTTTCAGTGACTTAGATCGTTATCATTTTCATGGCATCACATCAAGTGTATTGGCAGTCACAATGCTCTGTGTACCATCATAGCATCATCTACCGAAAGCAACATGATACAGCTGATGTAAACTATGTGGTTCCTCATGTTTTATTCTTTGTTTCATTTAATTTTTTTTGTTTTAGTCAATGCACCATTGGATTCGCTGGAAAATCAACCGCAGTTTCACTCGTGTTGATCTCAAGTGCAGATACATGTAAGATTAACAAGCTGCAAGGATGCAGTGACACGTCACAGGTTTCTGTTCATATGGCTTCCTTTTCTGAAATCAGCTAATTATAAATATTTAGTAATGGGCAGTAGAATACAGCAGTATCTGGTGGTTTCATGTTTGTGCTTCTGTAAGTAGAACACAATTTGTCAATAATCTATGACGGGGTGTCGAACTCTATTTCATCCTGGGCCACATCATCACCATGGATACGGTTAAAAAGATGGTTTTTCTTTACTTTCTCAACTATGCTGTTTCCTTGACTCAGTCATAAAAAAAGAAAACCAAAAAGAAATCACAAAATTAACATAAAATTAAAAGTTTTGTAATAAAATCACATTTGTTTTCTTATAATTAAAAAAAGCATGTCCTAGAATTTTGACTTTTAACTTAAAATGACAATTTTCTGTTGGAAAATAACTTTTTGCAACATTTTGCAAAAAAAAAAAAGCTATTTTTATATCTATAATGCTCAATAATAATTTCCAATTTTTGTCCTAAAAATTTTTGCTCTTAAAAAAGAAAACTTTACAAAAATCATGAGTTTTGATATTAATAAGCAATTTTATTTTGTGAAATCTTTTTCAAACATCATGACTTTTTGACATAAACCAGCTACTCTCCACTTTTTGACGTCAGCACCTAATCAAACAGGCAGTCGCTTTCCTCAGCAATGTTCTACTTCTAAGTATATGATTGTGTTTGCACGCTCATGTGGACCAGATGAAATGAGTAGCGAGCCGGATTTGGCCCGTGGGCCTTGAGTATGACCTGTGACATAATCACTGGTTATTTCTGTTTATTACTGTTCAGTTACAGGCTCCTGATCATCAACAGGTCTACTTGCTTGTGAGTCTATGCTAATGTGCGCTGCTCTGAATAGACTGCTTCGGCCATCACTGAGAGGAGCAGCTGTGCCTGTTTTCATTGATCAGTCCCAGCAGAACCGGACATTTCCATCTCAAGGTGTTTCGGATTTGGAACCACATAAGAATTTTCACAGGATGGGATCACCAACATGATCTGAAGAAGATTCTTAGGAAGATTTAATAAAATCACACAGTTTTTATGTACTCTGTTCTGATTCTACCTCTGATGCAACAAACATGAGGAGAAATGTTCCATGGAGTACAGAACAGAAGAGAACAACATCTGCTTTCACTAACGCCCTCGCATTGGACGCCTTCATTTGCATAAACTTTTGATGCGCTTCCTGGACATCCTGCCTTCCCAAGATCCCTTGCACAGGTGTGCATGAACACGCCTCCTCACTTTCCATATAAATGAAAGGGGCACGAACGATTCAACGAGTGTAATGGACTGTCACTATTGCAACTTATAATTACGCTTTATAGTGTTGTTTTCATCTACACTTGTTGAGTGATTAATACACAGGAAAGGACGCCTTTATCAGCATGCTGCCAATTCAAAGATGCCAGTTCAAACTGCAAGGGGTCTTATATTCATTAGGACTTGCATCTAATCCAAAGAGGCAAAAGGGTGAGGGGGTTGCTTCCCTGTAAGTTCACAAAAATCTAACTTGATGTATATTTTCAAATGCATAATTTAATCACACACTGCCCAACAGAAAAACTCCTACAACAGAGTTCTACTTATTGTTAAATTCAAACAGTTATGAAACATAAAGCCATGAACATGATCTAAACAAACTGTACAACTTAATTGACTGTCTGCCTGACGTCATTGCAACACTTATTCTTATCATGTCTGACCAGCAAACCAGTGACACTGAATTTAAATTATGTTGTTTTGTTTTTCTGTGGGCTTTTTTTTGTTGTATAAGTGTGTGAGCATTACTTATCTGGAGATGCTGTGCAGTGGGCTCTCTGTGAGCTGCTGTAACTTATTTTCCTTGTCCTTCTCATCAAACTGCAGACATCATATTAGGAGTGTAAGACTCACGAAGATTCACTGAAAACATGCCGGCTCGGCAGAATGGCTTTGTCAGTTTTCCCCTGCGAAGAACATGTACAATTTGTTTTTCATCTCATCGTGTTACTTGAGTCTGGTTTTAGCTTCATTCAAGCATTTTTGTGAGAAATCTGCTTTACAGTATCTGCTTTCTCTGCATTTTCAGGTATTTCAGTGTTTACCAGCTATTAATGGCCAGTTTTGTCTATTGTCCAGTGCTACATGGTATGAAATATTTCTCTTTTTCTTTTTTTTTTTTTAAAGTCATTCATTTTATTCCCTATTGGGTATACTGTATATTGGTGAGTCCACATTGTGTGCCAGTATTGTTAGATCAACTGACCCTCATGGCCATCTAGCTAAAATTACTCATCTTCTCCTGCTGGCAACTGTATAATCTCACCCTTGTAGCATTTTAATTCAGTTGTAGGAATATGTTATCATTCCAGATAAAGTCAAAAGCTTTTTCTTTTTTCATTTTTATATTTACAAAGCAAGTGCAACTGATTTATTTTAGTGAATCAATCCATTGGTCACAGTATGATACAATTTTCTCCTAAAGTGGTATTAAAAAGATGTGAAAAGGCTAAGTGCCTAACGAGGGTGCTGTTTGGGTTTTTATAAAATGTTTGCATCTAAAATCAGGAATTCCTATAAAGTTTCACATCAGACTCAGATCATTTTGTCATCTTGGCACTTTTTTCATGCTACCTCCCCACATTTTTTCCCTTCTCCCTTTGTTATGACATCTTTTCTAAAAGGAAAAAAAAAAGATAACATTATATTTTAGTTCTTACATCTGCAACTCTAGTCTCATAACACACTGAGGATTTGATCCACATGTGTGTTGTCGTGACAGGCGTCTTCTGTGGCTGCCAAGGCTTTTTAACCACAACAATATCTAAATTGCATACAAAGGCCCATTAGAGTCATCAAACCATTAAACCAGCAACCTTAGGCATGGCAATTACAAATATTTAATTCACTCCCTCACCTCTGCACACAAACACACACAATCCATTATTTCCCTCCCATTTCTCATGCACATGCTCCATCTCCCTTTCATCTTTTTTATGCTTCTGTTTCATCCGATATTTGCATGTGCACGCACTTGCTCACGTGCACTACCTCACACCAATCAACTCTTTGTCCTGTGTCCCCCCTGGCTCATTTGTCTTTCTCTGTCACAACCACTGCCCTACTACAGCGGCTCACAATCAGTGTCACGATCGATTAACAGATTTCACACCGCTGGACACGGCATTTACAAAGAGCCACATGAAATTAAAAGAAGGAGCAAGCCGAGGTAATGAGGAGAGCGGAGAGAAAAGGGTTAGTGGGCTGCTGTCATGTAAGTTGATACAGTAGCCACGTAAGACTGTCAAGCCTGTTAGACCAGTTTCTATAGAACTAATGTGTGACACAAAGAAAATGGGTCTGTAAACGAAAGAGAGCTTTTTCTGTGGTGTTGTACCACTGATCCAACACAGAAATCGTTTTGACAGCCAAAGCTGTTCATCTTTAAAGCTTCAACCTGAGGATGAAAATAATGAAGAGTGGATAAAGGAAAGAAAGAGCCCGAATGAAAAGTTTCCATGATTTGTATGTTGTTGCTTTTTCAATTTTCAATTTATTTTTATTTTATTTCTTTTAAGTCCAAACCAAATTCTGCACATCTCTGAAAAAATCAGTTCTTTTTCAGTTTTATGGTTCCTGTTGTCGGTCCACTATCCTGCATTGCTACATAAAAGGTTGTAGTAAGTATATTAAAGTTGGCAGTAAAGTCTGGCTTGAGCTGACTGGTGCTTTCAATTTTATTTAATATACTTTGTTATCAAGATGCACATGTATTTTAATTTAATATCTGAAATCTTCAAATAATATATATATATATATATATATATATATATATATATATATATATATACATATACATATAAAGAATCTGTAAAACACGTGGAGGT
>JBAMYA010000023.1:12723748-12736479 GCA_037176975.1 Arrhamphus sclerolepis | reverse complement strand
CATATGAACTATCATATGGCATCACCTAGGTTGTAATACAAATCAAAATAAAAGCTATCATTTTGTTTTGCTTTTAAACTATGTCCAGCTTTCAGTTTTGTTGTGTCCCAGTAAAAAGAAGATGATTCTAGTTAAAAATATCTAAAGGTTTCACATTAAGAAATGACCAGGTCATGCTTTTACAAACGAAAACAGCTGTAAAAGAGAGTATAAAAGGGACAGAAACAGTAAAAGCTGCAACTGCATTTAAAACCAAAACAAGGAACAGGACATATCTCAGATAAAACAATATATTAGAAAGCTGCTACAAGAGAGTTACTTAGCTTTACTGGACTAAAACTCCATGAATGAAACAAAACAATTAAAAGGAGGGATTTAAAAGAGACTGGAACAGCGTGAAAGAGAGAGAGAGAAAAAAAGGGAAGCGAAATAAAAGCACCCCAGAAAAACAGTGAGAGACGTGAGGCCCAGAAACACTCACTTTTAAATCTCTTATCGTTTACAAATGTTCCTAATTGCGTTTATGTTTTAGCAGGATGTGGTGCTGCCAAGCTGAACAGCACATTACATTAATAGAGTACAGGACCTCAGTGATTACTACAACAATAGGTGCCATTGTACAACATTAATTGAGAATATAAATGCTGACACATTTATGTATAAGTCACGGGACTAAAACCTCAAGAGGCTGAAGGCAGCATACTCTAAAGGTAAAATCAGAACTAACAATTTTTGGTGACCAAAAAGTTAAGAAATTACTTACCCTCGCTATCGGATGAATACGGAGGACATGAGGACATAGGGAACATGTTTCTACAGAAAATGAGGTATGGACGTTAATTGCTCCATTGAATTCAGCCCTTTGCTGTGATTAACTGGTTCGGCAGGCTTACACACACACTCCCCTCATCCTCACCAATTATCCCTGGACACAGTTCAATACCAGTTCTACATGATCAGTGAGCCGGCTTCCTCCGAAGAATTAGCACACGTGCACACATGCACACATTCAGGGATGTTTGTGCTCAGACACAAAATCAGTCTCTTTCTTCTTACAAAGGGCTTGGACACCCACAGGCAAACGACCACATTTGAAACGATGAAAAGCATGAATTATTTGGTCAAAAGTTAATTGATTGCATCCTGCTGTTTTTTCCCGGAGAATACTGCCAGTAACACAAAAGATGTTGCGTCTGTGTGTGGGAGAGGTTGAGTGCTTGTCCGCACGTTTCTGTATGTGAAGATGAGGTCGCACCCGCACATTAATGCAGATATAGCTTCTTCCAGTAGATGTTTAATATTTATACATTAAATAACTTTGCAACTCGTGCTTTATTCTACATACTGTTTATAAAAACACATATGTGTAGGTGTGCTTGTGGTATTTTTGTGTGTGGAAATCTGCAAATGTTTTTCTTTTTTCTTTTCCTTTTTTTTTTCTATAGTCCCTCAGGTTATCCGAGTTGGCTGCTTTCCCTTTTTTCGTTAATTGCTGACAATCTAACATTTAAATCCTATGCACATACAAGTGGATGGTATCTGTCCCGTAATCTGCAGCGGCAGCCTCCTCTCCTGAATTAGCGCTCTGTACTTATTGTGCACTGGCCCTGGGGTGATCAACGACAACTAAAGCTGTTTGTACCAGTACAAAGCTATACCTTCTAGACAAGCTGAGGAAAATAGCTCTCCATGTCTTGATATTATGAGCATTAGCCAAAGCTTTAGATCATACTGATTACTGCAGTCCAACAGACAATGTGGAGCAACAGCGAGCAGGGTGGTGCTGGAAACTGCTACTGAGAAAAAGACTGGCAACTACAACCATGTTGGCTACATAGCAAAGCACACATGAAGGCACACACATACACACACACTGTTGGATGAGTTCCTCTGCCTTCTCCATCTTGTCCTCCTCCTTTATCTTATCCTGTCTTTCACAGATGTGAGTACAGCTGTGCCCCATTCATCTTGCTCTCCCTCTTCAGCCATCCTCCATGTAGGCTGTGATTTCCAGAGCAAAGCTGTAACTTCTGTTTTTTAAGTACCATCAGCTATGGATATATGGCAACACACCTGCTGCGAGCACATGCTCTTTGTCACTCCACCTTCCTTTTCTCTTCTCCTTTTCTCTTCCCAGACATGCAGCCATGCACTCAGTGCACTCATCCTCTTACTTACCGCCCAACCCTCCCTCACCAATCTTATTCATTGATATAGATGTGAGTGCCCTTCGCCTCCATCCATCTCTCTCTCCCTTCTCCTCCTCCTCCGCCTTCTTCTTCATTTCTTGTTAATACTGGAGCCGCCTAGCTTCTTCCTTCCATCCCTTCCATCCATTTAACTCTCCTATTTTCAAGCTCATAGAAGTTCACTTTTTTTCCACATTAACTACAGTGCCACTTCCTACTAGCAAGCTGCACACATTACATGCAGTGAGTGTGGTAACTGTAGTCCCATTTCATAATGTTGAGCTACTGCTGCAGTTCTGGCTCAGCCTGCACAAGGACATTTTCTAAAATATCCAGTTTTGTTTTTGTTAAAGATGTCAGAAGACCCCGATTCAGTCATGCTTTTGGAATACTGGACCAGTTCTTTACCCTCATCAGAGTCTGAGAGTCCTTTTAGACCAACTTGAAATTGGTCCTGGACTGGAGCTCGAGCCAGTTCAGGGCTCGTTCTACTTTGTGGCCTTTAAAGAACTGGTTTGCTTTTCCACACAGAACCACTGCAGAGCCACATCATAACTCATCCAATGATGAACCTTACTTTGTTGCACTCAGGGTTCACAAAGGACACAGATGACAGTGTTTTCCTTCAAACTCTCTATCTCAGTATTACCAGTTTGCCTTTATAAATGTTGCTGTAGTTGGTGTTTGTGAACACTCACTGCTGTGTATTTCCACATGTTGACCAACACCGGTAAAAACAGGATTTTGAGTGTGATCCATAAAGTGTAGCAGGTGATATTAAAAAATCCAAAAGATAGTTTAAGGCTTTTGAATGGCTATTAAATTCTGTTTAAAACAGCTGTTATGAATGCAGCTTTGTTCAGTTCCAAATGTTGACTGATTTCAATGAATGGCTGCAAACAGGACTTATACCCATTGTGAAGCAGGATTAATAGGCCAGATACAAAATGTCAAGCAATGTTTATGAATGATGATGTGAACAGAGTTTTTTTTATTTAGTCTGAAACTTCTACTGTGAGAGATGTTCCCTCCAGCTTCAGAGAACGTTCCATAACACATCCAAATGTTCACTGGTATGTCTGAACACCAGTAAAAATGTGATTTATTCATGATATGAGTGGGATCCATAAACACTAGCAGGTGATACTGAAATACCAGCAATGTTTGTCACTGAAATTTTATGCTTGTTTAAAAGTTAAAAAGTTGACCAAAAAGCAAGGATCTCTGTTCACCAGTTAAGCTGTGTAACTACCCTCGTCCATGGTCCGATGCTGTAGGTGGTGACCAAAACAGTCAAAATCAGAAAAGAGCCAGATCACAAATAGAAGCAGCTGAAATGAGTTTCCTCTGCAGGGTGGATGGATTCTCCCTTAGAGCAAGGATGAAGGGCTCAGTCATTGGTGAGGGACATGGTGTAGTTGCTATTCTACATTTCCTACATTAAAATGAGAACATTGAGGTGGTTCAAGTGTCTAGTTAGGGTATCCCCTGTTTTGAATACATCCAACCAACAGAAATTCTAAAGGCAGACTCAGGACATGATGGGGAGATTATATCTCTTCAATAACACCTGGGAACACCTCAGTATCCTCCCAAACCAGCAGTAGGAGATGGCCAGAGAGAGGGAGGACCGAGCCTCTCTGCCAAGGTGCTCAATAATGTTGATTGACAGGTTCATGTGTTGCATTCTTTCTTTAACTTTGTGAATGTTATTTAAAGTGACACAGAGGAACTTTTACAATTTTGAGCTCATAAGGTCACACTAAAAGCATGGAGGTGAAGTCGCTTTCTCAACTCTGTCCATGATTTACTCTTGTTTGGTCTCTTGCTTCTATTGTTTTCAATCTATCATTACTTTCATTGGTCTCTCCTCTCCTCTGCCATTATGTCCACTGTAACTTCATTATTGTTAATATATATGTGACATAGTGGTGAAAAGCAATAAGCATTTATCCCAAGAGATGGAATCCAAAGTTATTTTTGGTGGTGTTTGTCGATAGTCAGGACTGCAAGAGCTGGATGACACATTCTAAAAATAATCACATATTCCTTACAGAGAAATTTTGAGATGAAAAAACTCCTTTGTGTTGCTTTAATATTATTGTGCTGAATGACTGCATCTCTCACTGGCTCATAACAGTGTAGTTTTTCGTTTTAGAACCAAATATCAAGAAACATTCATGAGCGTGTAGGAGAGTATTATTCTGATCATGATTCAACCTGACTCACCACACAACACTGTAGTATTTCTGCTGAAGAGGGTACACTTTATGGAACTATCTTGTACAAGTCCTCCAAGTTCTTCTCCTCCTCAACCTTCTCTAAAAATCAAAATGTTGTATTCCCCACCTTCTGTGTCGCACCCTGTTATCATCTTTCCTCCGACGTGTAATGAAAAAGACAGGGTTGTCTTACCAACTGTAATAGCAGTATTTGACCTTCACTCTAGATGGGTGAACACATTTGTGTGTTTGATAGAACAAGGCAGTAAGACAAACACCTCCCTCTTTCAATCCCAATTTCCCATTCTTTGTCAGTCCATTTCTTTGAGACGCTCACTCAAAAAAATGCAAACTGCCTCACCCCAATTTTTCTTACAGTCTGCAAACCCATTCTTCCACATCTACTCTCTATCACTTTATTTCAATTCCTGCTGTTCATAAGGAGGCAAAGTTCCTCTGCTTTCCACTCTCTACCTTCTCTATCAGAAAGTATCCACTCACTGCTCACATTCAGAGACTTTCATTTCCCCTCTCCTCTTGCTTTCCATTTTAACTGATGTCAAACTGTCCCCTTTTCTGCCTTGTCTTCTACTCTCAGCTGTCCAAAACCTCAAAAAGACAGCCCTATCTGAGCATCACCTGATCAGGTCCAAACCCTTCGACCAAGTCCAGCTACTCCTTTACGCATTGCTTTCACTCAAAGCACAATTTCTTCCAACCAATCTCAGTCTATCCTCACTATCTCAATTACTCTACTTTCCCACATGTCTCTTTCTCTCCATCCCTCTGATCCTTCTCTATCGTATTTTTGCCACTCCATTGTCTCAGTCCATTAGGTAGACACAAATCCGTTTGGAGACTGAACCCGTCCTCTCTCTCCAGGGTCTGGCTGCAGCCAGGAAGAAGCTCACGGGAGAGGTAAAGGCTGGCTTGTGGCCGTGGAAATCCATTTAAACCTTTACCACAAAATACTGCTCTTTGCTATTGCTTGGTGCACTAACAGCACATGTGCTTAATAAATAATGCTGTCCCTACACACACAAACACACACGGGTCAGTGTATTTCCCGAATCCCCACTACTTCCCTTTTCCATATGCCTGAATCTTTTAATGCAATAAATTACAAACATCTATTCCAAAAAGTAATTTGTCAGACCATACACTAATAGGACAGGTGAAGTACTTTAGAAGATTTATACGTTGTTATGTTGTATAGTTTGGGGTTGGAGGTTAAAGGTACAGGTGTCTGCAGCGCAGGGACAGTTAAATAGCATGAAGAATGAGTTTGCGTTATGTACGAGGGATTGTATAGCAAGCAGATGTATGTGCTATTCTAAGTCTTTGTCGATGTAGGAGTGTAATGTTAAATGGGAGTGGAGGGTTTCCTGCCAGTTCTCCCTTTAGAGCTGTAATGAGAAGGAACAGAGTGAAGAGCTTCAGTGGTGGCTGCTGGTTTTGCCATGTCACTGAAACTCATTTCTCTGCTGGCACAAGGTCCTGCTGACATCAGAGGGTCAGCAGACAAACTTGACGATGACAACATGGAGAAAAGAGTGGCAGAAATAAAACTGAGACTATGTGGTCATAGGACCATGTTTGGTTAACACTTGACTCTCTGTGTGCTGAAACACATGAGTAGATACAACTCACTTGGTAATTTTTTGCTATGTTTAACCAGAGTGAAGCAACATAAACACACAATTCAATTTGACATTGCTTGGCTTCGCCTCATTTACAAAAGGTGAATGAGAGCCAAGGCTGCACACGTGGGTCCTGCATGAAGTCCTGAATCAAAGATCAACCAGCAAATTGTCAAGAGTGAGAGAAACTGAATGACTTTGTCAAGCTTTAAATTTCTCTGTCTGGATAGATAGAGTTTTCCTAACTGGCTATTGTTTCTGTTCTTTTAGACTTATACAAAAAGCACAAATTGAATGAGCTGATTTTGTGAATTTCCAAATCCAGATTCCAGGCAGACAGAGATAAAGCAGCAGCAGATTGCTTTATCCCATTAGGCAAGGCCTCGTAAATAGGCAGAGATCTAGTTCTCTGTCCCAACACAATCTCCAGCTGATCCTGTCACTGGCATGAGCTCAGTTAGCAGTTTCTGTTTAATGTCAGGGGCCCCAGTTTCACATGCCTGTTTGTCTTTCTGCTCACAAAGTTAATGTGGAATCAACATTTCACTCAATTCTATTTAACTGAATTTTAATTAAAAATACTTTATTAATACCCAAAGGTAAATTCATTGTTGTAGTAGTTGTCATTATTTAGGTCTCTTCAATGATTCATTATAGATTCATTTGTTGAAGAGGCCCTGTAAAATCCTGCATAGCTGGTCCATTCAGACTTTCAGGACTCTGGGGCTGACACTGTCTGATCTCCTCTCCTTGACAGGAACGGAAGATGCTGAGCTTGTTTCTGAATTGAACCTGTTGAACAACATGTTCAGTTTTTTTTTTCTGTCTAGAGTATAATCTATCTAATGCTCCTTTGCTGTTTGAAGCCTGTGATCTTCTTCATCCCTGATCATACCTGTACACCTCCTTGTTATCTCTGATCTTGACCACCAGGTGTTTATACAGACCTCAATAATACCCTGTCTCCTTCCCTAAAGACTCTTTTTTTCCTGTTGAGGAGCTCTATCAGGTCACTGGTGATCCAGGGTTTATTATTAGGGAAGCACTTGTTCTGTTCTGGTGGGGATGATGTTGTCCAGACAGAAGTTTATATACTCAGTAACACACTCAGTCATGGCATTGATGTCATCTCCATGCGATTCACAGAGTGCATCCCAGTCTGTAACCTCAAAACAACCCTGCAGAGTTTCTTCTGCTTCCTGTGACCACCTCCTCACAGTCCTTTTGGTCACAGGTTGTCCCTGAACAATTGGTTTATAGGTTAGAAAAACCAGGAGAGAGAAAATGAGGAGAGAAAAACCAGATTATGATCTTCCTTCCTGAGAACAGGTTGTTTCAGAGCAGCTGTATGCATCTCTGACATTTGCAAATTCAACATTTTTGTTTTCTTTGCTTGAGCAGTTGAAGAATTGTTGAAATCTTGGAAATGTGGCAGAGAGAGAGGTGACTGAAGTCACCAGTGACAAACAACTGCAGAGCTGATGACATCATACAGTGCATCTGCATCAGCTTATGGCAGAATATAAACTGCCACTACAGCAACACTGGTGAGTTCTCTCAGTAAATAACAAGTGTGGAAACTCACAGCTAACAGTTCAATATATGGGCTGCAGAAACGATGTTTCACATTATCTTTGTCTGCCTGTAAAGCCATGTAAAGAGATGTTGGAGCTGGAGGTAGTGCTCCTGCAGCCACATCTCCATGAAACACATAACGCTGCATTGGATAAAGTCCACATTTATCCTCATCAGCCTGTCTATCTTGTCCATCCTATTTGGAGAGAGCTCACATTCTCAATTATGATGGAGGGAAAAGTTGGATAAAACTTCCTATTTCTCTCTCTCTGTTTTACTCCTGCTCTACATCCATAACGTCTCAGACTGGGTAGAATTTGGCTTCATAAAATCTCAATCAGCTATGCTATGGTTACGATTGCTATGGTTACTCATCATAAGAGGTGGCTTTAAAAAAAAAGTAATAAAATAAAATCCCTTAAGCACAGTATCTAAACCATGATGAAAAATTCAAGAAACCAAACCGCTGCTATTATAGAGTTTGATTTCTCTATTTTAGCCCTTCTTTTAAATACAATGTATAAGAGTCTACCTTTCATGCAGAAAAAAATGAATAAAGCTAGTGTTTCTCTGCTTTTAATATTGTATTTTAGAGTCGTCATTGTGAAGGAGAGACAAGCTCAATCTAACAAAATGAAACACTGGCAGATCCCAATAAGAAAAATGTCTATTGTGGTGTTGTATTTAAATGCAGGTACACTAATCTGCTGCTGACTGAAGTAGACACTGTATGGTGGTGTAATCAAAGTTATGCCAACCATGACTGACAGCAAGCTACAGCTAATCGAAGTGAATTCCACCAGAGATTTTAGGCTGGAGGACTGATCTGCCATTTGCTGGATATCCAATAATTAAACCATGAAATAAAATGGAAATGTAAGTATTGTTTTGCTCAACCATGTAATCACAGCAGTCAGAGCTGAGAGCAGGACCCCACATTCATCATTACTGAGCACCAGTTCAAATCAGTGTCCTCTGCACACTTTCCTCACACAGTTGCTGTTACTGTCAATAGCTTTTGTATTAAATAATCTTTGATTATAGGTGGAAGATTCCTACCTTGGCAGCCATGATCATGGAAGAGCCCCCACGTACTCCAAGAATGGGGATATGAGTTTGGGCTGAAATGAAGTCCAGGATCTGAGCGATGGCCTCCTGGTCAGTGTCATCTCCAAACACCACACCCTGCAGCCAGTGCTCCGTCATTAAGTCACAGATACTCTTGATAATGCTTTTGGGGTCAGTCTCATTCATGGTCAGCACCTCCACATTGGGCGCCATGTGAAGGAAGTCCTCCTTCTCTCGGGCACCCGCCAGTGCAACCTCGCTAGAGTTGCCCACCAGGACGACAGCAATGCTGAGGCCACGTAAAATGTTGGGCAGGGCCAAGTGATGTGGAGGCGGTTGAGGGATGGGAATGTAGTGGCCGCCACCGCCTCCCCCGCCCTTCTCTCTCCGTGAGTGGCAAGCCGGGGGTAGATGGAGAAGGCAGAGCAGCAGGAAAATGAGAGGCAGGCAGAGAGATGTGCTTGTACGCCGATGAAGTGATGAAGGCATGGGTGGATGTAGAGTTCGGACTTGTTCTTGTTCCCGGGCAACCACATGGGCGGAAAAGCATGCCCCAGCATTGGTGTGAGTTAGGGACAAGCTGAGGCGTCCGCAGATAGGCATGGTGTAGGAGTGGGAGAGTAATACCTGTACAGAAATGAAAGAGATAGAGGTGGTGATATAAAAGATAAAGAAGGGGAAAGGCAGAGTTTTGGCAAAGCAAGAAAAAAGTGAGAAAATTAAAATATTCAAAAGGGAAAAAACAGAAGTTAATATACTGTAGCACTGTCGGCTGAATCCTGGGAAGTCTTGACAGGCTACATATATAATATGAATCAGTGCATATCCAATGAATTGAGAGAAAGGATGAGAGGGAAATCTTGTTTAAAAGGAGTTTAAAAAAAAAAAGTCTTGTTCCAATACGCACAAAGCCCACTTGACACATGAATAGCATTTAAACAGACACAAATACAGTTGTGTATGCTTTATGTAAACTCGTCGTGAATCCATAATTTATGGGGAACGCTATGAAGCAGCATTATGGTACATCTTCTAAATGCCATGCTGATTTCTTGACGAGAGGAAAGAACAGAAAGGCAAAGGGAAAAATGAAGGGAGCAACAGAGGGAAGAAAGGAGGGGAGAACGTAGCTAGTCAATGCAAATGACAGAAAGGGCAGATGGGGGGAAAGACGACTACACAACAGCTCCGGCTGACTGACAAACTGTCTGGAGAGAGATGAGTGTCACACCAACCTGAGATGCAGACAAACTGGCTGACGCCGAAATTGATTAAGTGATTGACGAGGGAGGAACTTTTGACAACTCGCAAAGCTTTGATATGATGCCCGCCCTCCTCCCTCAACCCCATTGGCCTACTTTAACACTTGCAGTCTTTTGCTGTACATCCACACCTCTTTCCTTCCACCTCCCTCGAATGTTGCGCTCAACCATGTCTTTCTCTTGTTCTCCTTCTTTACTGTTTGTTTCCAGAGCTTTTACATTAATGAGGATGAAGAGGATGAGGAAGAGGATGAAGTTTAGCATATAGTAGGTGTAGGCATGAATGGATGTTCACATCTTCACTTTTTTATGTGAAGAGATACAAGGGTTGCTGGGGGTGTAGCTGTTTACAAACTGGTGTGGTGCATTGTGGGTACATCTCATATATGACTGCTATTTACAAAGAAGATGGAAGGTACAACAACGAACAAAACCACTAAAACAATATCCACCCCACAAAGATGACAGTCAATATGAAAGAAAATGACAGATAGGAGGAAAAACCAAGAATGAGATTGAAAGAGGGATAAAGGGATGCATGCGTAGATGACAGAAGAATTTCTTTAGGGAAAACTAATTGCTGGAGGTTCGTCAGCTCTAATTACAGGTCCCTGTGTTAATAGTCAACTGCACAGCACTCTGCAGGAAGGATCAGGATGTGGGAGGCATGGAAGAGGGGAAAGATGATAAGAGGCATGTAGATATACAGCGGTGACAGGAGGGGGAGAAAATGAAATAAGAAAAAAAAGTAAAGAAACAAGCAGAAGAGGAGAGAAAATTAGAGACGGACTGAGGCAAAGAGGAAGAACAAGGAAGGCATATTGGAGGAGTGAGAGTTATACAGTGAGATGGAGACAGAGAGAAAAAGCAATGCCCTCTTTGAATCTGGACTTCTCTGGCAGCACTCAGTTTCCATGGCAACGATTAAAATAGGCCTACATGTGCACATGTACAGACGCAGTTGATGGACACAGAGATACACGCATATGCACCAGCATACTCAGACATTTTCTAATAAGCATTGATCATGTAAATGCAGCAAAGCGCTCCAGAGTGCGTTTACTGTGCTGTGCATGGTCAAAGTTTCCATTATGGAAACCCCTCATACATTTTACATATGAACACCGACACCAAATTTTCTAACTCTTTCTCTCCCTTTCACACACAGTACCCTGCAGCTGCTCTCACACACACATACACTCAACACAGACTCACACCCTTGGGGTACAAATTATATTAGTCAACGCACTGTGTAACTTCAATGATCATTCAGAATGATGAGGCCATTAAAAGTCCCATAGTGAGTCAACGCATGTCTTATAAAGAAACACAAAAGGCACGTATTAAACCAAACATTATACAAATGATGCTATGAACCTAAATGACCCCATTTCTCGTCAGTCTGCCCTGCCGTCTCACCCACCATTTGCTCCATTACCCACACAGTACACATAGCAGCAGATCAGTTACAAGTGCATGAATCACAGAAACTGCCCGTCTCTTCCTTTTCTTTCTAAAAAGTTTACGTTGAATCTGCAGAGCTCTGGCCATTTTTGAAACTACACACTGCATTGGTCGTGCAACATTCAATATAGTGAGTACTGTATGCAGGTCTGATGATTGTTGCTGGTGTGCAGTATGTCACTGTAAATGCACTTCAGCACAACTGGAAGCCAGTCACGTCGCCGCTGTGACCAGCTTCCACTATGGTGGAGTACTGCACTGTAAGGTGGAATATACAATGTATTCCAATCAGTTGGAGATGGGAAATTTTCCCAGAAGTAGCACATGGTCTGGGTATTTCTCACATGCTGCAGTTTGTACAAGAGTTCAAATAATGTGTAAGGCATTTTGGCAAAGCCAGTATGTGCTGCTACGGTAAAATGCAGTTTCAAAAACTGCCTAAAACAGAACAAAAAAGGAGAGAAGCTTTTGATTATCAAATGTACATCATCATAGAGTTGAGTGGCTGTTGTCATTGCCATAATAAGCTTTAAGCAAGAGCAAAAAAACACTATGGGGTGCAAGTTAAGTCATTTTTACTTTGATGTCTAAGACTTATTCTTGTTTGGAACACTCACTTTTTCCCTTTCCTGAGTCTCTTAATCATGAGTCTCTCTCTGCCATGACGGGGTCTCTGCAAACTTGCTCTGCTGCTGTTGATGTGCGACATTGTGCTTTAGTGATAAAAAATTACCCCAAGAAATGAGCGAGCCAGAGACCCAAAGACAGAGGGGGTGGGGTGGCTGACAGTATGGACGAGAAGCCACCACATGACCTTGATAATACTTCTGTTATGACCCAGCTCATGGGCCACAACATAAAACGGAGAATGAACACAAGATGTTTTTTTGAAAATAAAACATTTATCATTAAAAGAATGAATTAAAAAAATGTCAAAACCAACAACCAAAGCAGCAGCATTCAATGGAACCTTCTATCTGACTCAAACTAAAAAGTTATAAAAACTTTGAGAAAAGATCACGTTTGAACTGCATTTCAAAATTGAATGTTTTGAACACTACACGAATCACACCAAATAAAACAATTCATCAGGGGCCATGTCGGCACTGTGCTGATACTGACATAAAGAACAATCAGTCTGCTTCCATTGAGAACTATGTTACATTGGGTTACCATAGAAACAAGCACTGCACTGGCAGCAGCTAAAAGCAAAATTTAGATCATTGAGGTGATGATTTTTAATAACATGATATCCAACAGGAAAATATCTCCATGTGAGTTTTCAAGATTTCACCGGTTTCAATAAAAGCA
>JBAMYA010000023.1:12692831-12714930 GCA_037176975.1 Arrhamphus sclerolepis | reverse complement strand
ATGTGTCTTTTAAGGGAGCATCTAGGTTATTTAGCAGTGCAATGTTGAACTCATTTATTATCACAAGTCTGGGTCTTGGGTTAAGTGCGTTCATTGTTAACTGCAAACAAACCATCACACATGTACACATTCTTGATCCAGTTGCCATCAGGGTCTAGCTGTGTGAGCATGTTCTAATTGTCCCATCATTTCTAGGTGGCACTTTCTTGGGCAGCAGTTTAATTTCACACCCCGTGTTGTTTTTATTTACACCCTACACCCACCAACAAATCAACACACACACACTCTTTCTCTCTCACACACACCCACATACAAATACCATGGATTCAGCACACCCACCCATCAACTTGCTGGCTGTGTCCTCTCATTTTTCCTAATTCTCAAATCCATCTTGGCTCATCATAAATTAAAGGGCGGACAGCTATTTTGCATTACCAAATGTATTAGAAACACAAATAAACTTCTTATCTTAGATGAACCCTACCATGATATGAATGCCTTTTTAATTTTAAAACAATTGGCAACTAAGTAGAGAAACCTCTCTGACACAGCTGGTGATTTAAAAGGGCTGTTGTCCTGTTCCCAAAAACACATGTCGGCAATTTTCATTATTCTAACTGGATATCAGAAATCACTAGAGAAGGAATTTTGTATATTTGTCTAACTACTTATGCATTTCATTTTCCTAAAACAATATTGTGTGCAAGTAAATTACGTGAAAGTATGCGTAGTTTATGTTTTTAGCATAAACTGTAAACGTCCTCATAAAATTCAGCAGAACTTTGTAGCTCACAGTTTAGCTGTCCAGCCTCCAACCCATTGCGGGTCACTCTGAGCACTCTCACAACATAATTTTCTGGCACAGAAGGTAAATGTTTTCAATTTTAAAAAATAAAAAAAAAAAGCTCCATAAAACTGCTGTGCAATACTTGTTCAGTACTAAACGGATTACAGACACAGTTAGAGATGATCTAATGAGCACAGTGGAACATTTAGCAGTAAAAGAGCCAAGTATTTCTCTAAGGAGTTAGTAGAGACCAGAAGAGAGAAAATGTTAGGCATACATGATATCAGGTGGCTAGAGAAATAACTCTAAATTATCAACATGCCTCTCTGAAACTGCTGTGGAAATAAGCTAACAAATGTACCATTTAAATTGACACCTTTTTTTTATCCCTGATTGTTATGTGTGCTAATTGTTATATTGTACATATGTGCTAAATATAATAGTAATGAGCTGCAAGGAGCTGCAGCTCACTTTTACAGCAGTAAGTGACTTTTAATCAACGGTATGACGGGCAGGGGTCATAGCTTCTACATACATGACCGAAAAAGGCTAAAATCACAGAGAACAGAGATGCTTTCATTACAGCACACAAAGGTAGGGTGCTCTCATGTTCTGCTCAGCACATTATTCTCTCTGTACAATCTCTTTAAGCAGAAAGTGTTTTTTGATGATGACAGTTAGGTCCACAAGTACTTCTGTTAAGAATATTTAAATTCAAGAGAACTATAATACACGTTATTAAATGTTTCTATTGTATTTTATGCTGCCTTTCGCCGGAAGTGAGCTGGGATAAGCTCCAGCAGACCCCCGTGACCCTGCACTGGAAATAGCAGGTATAGATAATGGATGGATGTATTTTATGCCACATCATTTTATGTCATGGCATTTTATCTTATTTTGATTTCTCCCTGTTTAATTCATTTTTATTCATTTTATGTAACTTTTGTTGTAATTTCATTTTATTCCATGTCATTTTATTTTATGCAATTTGGAATTTTCTGTTTTGGAACAAAAAAAAAACTACTGATGCAGTCCCATGTGTACAAACAGCTAATGGACCATAAGGAGAGTGGAAGTGTCACACTGTTTGTAAAACATCCCCAACACTTTAACGACTGAATAACTGAACTAGACAAAGCACTGCAAAACTGCACCAACTTTGTGAAGACAAATGTAAAGCTTTTCCCAGCATTTATTCCCTGATAAGATGGGTTTCCTTGTATCAATGGGTGTGAAACTCAGCTCAGACTTTCAGAAATCAATGTGAGATCCAAACAGGAACAATCGACTAAACACACACTACACAGTAAACGGCTGCATAAGAGCTGCATTGTACTCAGCGTCATTCAGTTTAATCAGTCAGACTTTGACAAACCTATTATGCTTGTATTTTCTAGTATAGCTCGCATCAAATTTTCACTCTCTACTTTTGTCTATACGCATTGTTGGAAGTATATGTACAGCATCTTCCTGTCCCACATTGTGCTTTTCCGTTTGCCTCTCTCTGCAACCTACTGTCACATATCACAGGTTTTGACAGTTCCCTTGGGGAGGCATTAGCTCCCTATTGGGACTTCTTCTGCTAAACTCCTGGTGGGCATTTTTCCTTAATGCGATAAAGTTTTAACATTATGTAGTGGCAAACAGAATCGAAGCAAAAGGCTGCAGGATGATTTGGGACAGACTGAGAGCCTCAGGTGGGGCAGTTCATGCTGTGGTGAGGCCACTGAAGCAAGGTGAGCATTAGCCTTGACATCTCAACTGAAGCGGGGCAGAGAGATGTTGCCTGACAATGCTCCACTTGCAGGAGAGTGCATTCAGGGTTGGTTGAGGGTCACTGGCCATGCTTGACCATTTCATCTTTGCAGCGTTGCAGAGAACCTCTGAAAGATGTCTTTTGTGTGAGCAGCTAAGCTAAAGATACACTGTCATCTATTCTCACAGTGGGCGGAGGAGTGGGGTAATTCTCTCCTGTAGGACATTGTTTCAGAAAGGGTCATCTCTTTTTTTCTTTAAACTGATGTATTGTCTGAGTTCTTATAGTGGGATGGGGAAACATCGGGTAGTGCAACAAAGAAAAAGAAGAAACTTCAAGACAATTAATTAGTTGCACCTATTAATGAAATATGTTAGTAAACCATTAATCATATATTTTCTTGGACTTGAGGGTCATTAGTGCCAAAATATATCTAAATTCATGGAATAATCCTTAAATCAATGATGAAAAAAACCAAACCTATGTTTCTGCTTCACAAATCTGCCAAGTTACAGCATGCAAAAAGAAAAGAAGTGTGTGGTTTATCAGTCAATTATCTTTTCTCTTTTCTCTAAAATCTACAGCTAAACACACAACACAAGGGAAAATATCAGACTACTAAACTGTTATTTTGATTTTTTACTCCTCTATCTATTGATTTGTGCTCTTAATTTTATTGTTTTGCAGGTGTCTGTTGTCTAAACGTCTGTACCCTTTTTATTCTTGAGTGCTGCTTAATACAGTTGTGTACTGTAATGTGTTCTGCACATTTCCCTCTCACATGACTCTGGCATCGCCAGTGTGGATGTGTGTGAACTGAGGCGGCATACCACAGTATAGCTGTTAGTTTTTGTGCTTGTTTATGTTTGTACCTAACCGAGTCACTGCAAAGAATTGCCCTTAAAGGGCCCAATAAAGTTTTTCTGATTCTGAAAAACAAATTAGAGAAAAAAAAAGATAAGGGCATTTAAAAAAGAAAAAGTTTTTCTGTTAAAAAACACATACATTTTTACTATTGTAAAAAAAAAAAAAAAAATTTAATTTAAAAAGCAGATTCTATTGTTTTTGGTTTACAGAAATTGGAAAGCTGTGGATGTTTGCTGCAATGTTCTAGTTCACACACGTTTTTACTCATTCTGCAGTCTCAAGTCACTAATTTACAAGGACACAAAACCAAAAAAAAGCAGTAAATCATCGTGCTCAAGAATCTGATTAAGGCAAATTTCACATTAATTCCAAATTAAGTAAAAATAAATAATTAAATGAAATAAAAGACTCTAATCGAGAATGAATTCAAGCTGTACATCAGTCCTAAAACTGGGACACCAACATTGACAGCACCTGAAGCCTCCTCACAGCAGCATCTGAGGATGTGCCAGAAAATAACAGATGTCACCAAAGCAAATGTTGGAAGTGCAGCGCTCGGCTAATGATTGGATCTGCAGGCCGTTTTCCAGGTGACTTATGTTACTGCTCTGCTGCTGGGGGCAAGGATGAGTGAAACTCTATTGATCTGCTGTTTTGCAACTCAATCAGTTCCACCACAAAGTTCTTATCAGTGTGTTTTTAGGTCCATCTAAAGTGTGTGGACTCCTTACTCTAGCTGAATTAATGCTCATTAATTGCGCTGCAATATTTTACTAGATTTTTTTCAATGACAAGATAATTGAGCATCAAGGACTTCCAACATGAAAATGCGATTAGGAATATGTGTGTCTGACTTTGCCATGCCTGAAAGTTTCGTCAAACAGGAGTTACTACATCAATGAGATGTGCCCACACACTGCTGTGCCACTTTCCATTTGTTGGCAAAAGTGAACAGACAGGCACAGACACATCAGAGGTCAGTCTGCTTGAAAAAACACACAGCTGCATCCGTTCTATCATTAACTCGATGTCCCCAGGAAGAACTACAAAAACCTTCTCTCTTCTCTCCATTTATTGAATCTTTTTCTTAATCCAAAGCCTCCTAACTATTAAATTTGGTCTCATGTAGAAAGCATAGTCTCTCTGATCTGAAATAAATAAGTCATAAGAGTAATATCAATTCTAATTATTCGCTTAAAATATGTGCAAAAGATTGCTCAGGAGGGAAAGAAGTATCACACCAGACTATTGGGAAAGGCAAAGGAGGCGCTTATTCATCTCACTGTTACACTTCAATACATAAATCTGCCATTAACTTTCTTATTTATAACAGCAGACAGTGGAAGCGGGTGCCTAAAAAAATATATATACCAAAATATATATATATAGATATATATTTCACACATCAAATATTGTGGCCTCAGTAGTTGTGACTGATGACGTAGGCTCTTTGAGTTAAAATAAAAGACTGTTGATAAGTGGATTTAAGAGGGGGGGAAATGATTGAAAAGCCACATTGCAGTTAATTAACAGCACTGAGCTGTGTTGATATAATGAGGGGCCAGAATCCCATTTAGCTCAGGTACACAAGGGTTGAAGATAAAGCCTTTTAGAAACTCATGAGACATTATTATTCTAATATGACCTCCTTACAGTCATTATTCCACCCTGTGCTTCTTCTAAACCTTTTATCTAAAAGCAGGAAGCTTGCTGGACTTTAATAGCTGGCCTAATAGACTAATAATCTGTAACTGTACGCACAAATGGTTTTGGGTTGTTTTTTCTTTTCCCAAAAAAAACAGAAGTGTGGTGTTGTAAATGAGATTCCCCGTCACTGCTCCTTCATCTATATGTTAATGTTTTCTGACGTAAGGCAATAGTAGTGAATCTGCAGCGTCAGCATCAGCTGAAGCTGCTGTGCAACTTTCAACTAACGACTGAGGGCTGAGGTACTTCATTACAAAGCCGCACTGTCGCTCTAATGCTGGCCGAGGCAGCTGGTAGAAGTAATAGGAGAAAGTGTGCGCTGGCACTATTTGTAGTGTGCCCACACACTGTGCGCACAGTCCATTACCCCCACTCCCAACATGCCCTAGCACCCATCTCCTCCAAAAAGGAAGAGATTTTGTTCGTCACTCTTGCACCTTTGCAGCAAGACTCACGTCTATTAAATGTCCCGGCTGATTAATAGTGCGTGAGATGAGAGACATAGGGAAGGAATGGAAGAGAAAAAAAAGAAGAAAAGGCAGAGAGATCAAGAAAAAGAAACAAGGTGGCAGGGAAGAAGTCTGCAAGTCAGCGTAAAGAGAGTGTTAAAGAAAAGTGAAGCTCTGACGAGTTTAGGAGAAAATGTAGGAGAAAACAATGAGACATGCTGATATGAGAATCCTCTTTCATGGACCCTTATAAATAATACATTTACCACATGTCATACAGTGCCGGTGCAAAGTGAGAATCATGTCTTCTTTTATCTCATCACACACGACATAGAGTCTCCCTCTATCATACAAGCATATGCGTGAATATGGCTTAAAAAAATCACACATTTCGGCCACAATGATCATATTCAACAAATGCTTTAATTGCCTGATCAATGCATGTAGCGCTATTCAAATGAGGCCAGTAGTCAATAGCTCTAGGGCCAGGTTGAACCAATGATCAAAGTGGAAACACAGTTACAAACCACAGACTAAACCTTTTGTCTGGAGGATCTATACCTAGAGCCATTATCATGACCCTCGTGCAACTGTGGCATTAGATATGAAAGCAAAAGCTGTTTTCAGAAGCTTTAAAACAGCCATCAATGAGCTCTGGGAAAGATGCACATTCAGGGAAGCTGCAGATAAACAGCCATTTCAGCAGAGATAAGATTGATTGTTTCAGCAGGTCTCTATGACAACAATGAGAGAAAACTACAAATATCTCAGGAGCCCCCATCTTGCATCGCTGTTGTCTTACCTTGCGTTTTGCCAGCCAAAGTTTCATCCCAGCCTCTCAGAAGTAGCATGGTGGTGCGGCCTGGGACTCCTCTCTCCCTCTCATAGCCTCAGACTGAGGGAGGCTTAACTGTAATTGACATGAAAGGAAAGACAACGTGACTATTGATTGTGAGCAGCTAATGAATTTTGGGGAAACAAAGTCTGATTTTGTGTTTTTTAATAACAAAACTGAAAGGGAAAAAAAACAATGCAGGATTCTTTTGCAACATTAAAATTCCCTTGTCAGATGTGATGCATGTTTTTTTCTCTCAGAGAGACCAAAACCAATTTCTGCTAAAATAATCATTGAAAAATAAATAAAAGAAGGTACAGCATTTGTGGGATTTAAACAAGCAAGAAAAATCTACACGAAACTAGAAACCAATTTTTTTTTCAAGTTTCTAATTTCATTCAATTTAAACTATACATTAAGATTTGGTGGGTTTCTTTTCCCTTTGAGGAGACAGAAATAAACACCTATAATGATGTCGCCTGTCAACACAGCTAGCATTGAGAGATGAGTTTAATTAACTCAGAAACAGAGAATAAAGTAATCACCAGAACAACTAACACTGTCATTTCAGGTGTCGCTCTATCAGCAGGTTTGTTTGCTTTTAAGCAGCTGTGCTTCATCAAATATACGTGTTTTAGTCTTCACGATTAATTGAATTACACCTCATTACGTATGTGGGGTTCAGTGAAGTCTGTGGATTGAAGGGTAAGATTAAAACTGAATATTGCAATTAAATGCAGCATCACTGGGCGTTTGTTCCATCTCTGAATCACAATCCTTTCGGTGCTGATCATGAATGAGGAGCTGGCATCAGGAACTCACAGCTGTTTTAGGTAAAATCCTTAATGGGCCAAGAGGGCAATGCAGCAATTTCAAGGTAATTGTACTCCACAGGAGCAGCTTCACTTCTGTTCCTCCGAAAAGATGCTTGGAGTAGTTTGTTTTTCTGACGCCTGCCAGTCTGTTATTGCAAAGGAAACAAGGAGGACAGAGGGTTAGAGGCAGGTCGCAGTCAGTTAGACTCTAATAAAGCTAAGCTGTGCTTTGGCACAGTGTGCAATCTCTGACCTGCTCCACTAAGAATTAATGAAGCCAGCTAAATAGGTGAATTTAAAATGTGCATGCAATTTAACATGTATTTAAATAAAACTTTCAACCATATGTTACCACACTGCAAAAACTGATTTCTAAGTCATTTTTTTTAATGATAAAATTGTTTCAAGAAAAATAGTCTTATTTTAAAAACATACATCTCATTTTAAGATTTCGAGCCAAGTATTGTTTTCTTATCCATTTGGCAGACAGCTTCACTAAATTTAGGACTAATATATAATATATATATAATATTTATAATATTCCTAAATTCTTACAATGAGATGAAAATGAGACCATTTTTCAGTTTTAAAATTTTGTTAGAAATCAGTTTTTGCAGTGAAATGTTGTAATTAATCTGTTTAATTGCATTTAAGCACTTAGTTTGGTGGACCGTATGTATGTATTTTTTCAGAAATCTTAGCTCAGTATGATAAATAATGCATTTCTCCAAATGTACTGCAGTACTACATTGTCTCTTCTTGTATGTGAAACAACCTGACAGTATTTGTTAGATGAGAGGGATAAACAGCTGCCGTTAAACATGACACACATCTCATATATCAAGAACACAATGAACGAGTGTGTGAGTCAATGCGATTTGTCTAAAGTGAAAAGAGGAGTCTGGGATACACGGTAGGTAAATAAATGGTTAAGTGAAATATGCTAATGAATAATAAACAAGTCTCTGCGGGGGCAACAGATTGTACTTTTCATATTTAATAGATTGATGGACCTCACACAAACTGAGACATGTACACACAGTAACATGTAATCACTAATAAAGGCTGTCATCACGTGTGCATGCGCCACCTAACAGATGACATGTGAAATAAAAGGGGTGAACATAAACAGAAGATTTACAGCGTTCACCAGTAGACCATTTTTTGGGGGGATTATTTGTTTTGTTTTTTTTTAGTTTGTCCTACTCTCGTAAAGAGGCCTAAATGCATTTCTGTGCACTCTGTGTACATCACTTCTCATGGACAGCATCTCCATCGATACAAGTCCTCTTAATTAGCTCAGATGAATTATTGAATAGCCTTTTTATATCAGATCATGACCCATATTCTGCCGGCTTGAAGTGAATATACAGCCAATAAAATCGAGATGTACTTTTTAAGTCGTCCCACATAGGCTCCCTGCTTACTCTGTAATGGGTGAGTGGGATTCAGACACACACTGCAGAATGTTACGAGCTTTAGATGGAGCTCCACGGAGTGATCCACTCATTTATAACAAGATGATGGATGGGGTTGTATAGCAGCACTGCACATAATGTGAACCCGAGGTATTAAGTTTAAACTTGCTCCACGCGGTAGATTTTATAAGCTTGAGTCATCTTTGCATGTTGAAGATTCTGGCGCACATCATGACATGCAGCAGCGCTTTAGGACTCTGTGATCCTTAGAGGGCATATAGTCAAAGTTAACTGAATAAAAAAAAATATCTAATAGAGGGTTGCCGCTGGTTTCATTAAAGCGGATGCAGTGCTTGGAGTCACACTCAGGAGTTGCTTTGTTGTCTCATTAGGTAGCACATGGTTAGAGTGAGACAGAGAAAGAATCAGTAGGAAGAAGGGATGGGATTATGAATCTCCTTAGCCCCTGCTGTCTCCTCTCCTTGCCAGTTTATCAATGATGACTGCAGACGCAGTGCATACTAAAATCTCTTAAGCTCTGTTTAGAGACATTTGGCAGACTTCTTTATTCACAAGCTTCTAACTATTTCAGACATTAAAAACTGCTTGAAATATGACGCACTGCCCCATTCATTGAAATACCTCAGATTTATTGTTCAGTCAAATTGCTGGCCATATTTGCAAAAATGTTATTTAATTAGACGGAAGTGCAAAGCGAGTAAAACATTAACTGCAATGTCACATTTGGGCGGGAATAATGTAAATGATTACAGTCCAGCTCCAGAAGTTGATAAAGAGCTAAGTGTCCAACGATGATGACCAACAAATCACCCCTATATTTGCATAAACGGGTTGCTCAGCTGTAAAACGTTTCAACACTATTCAAATGCTCATTCTACCTCCGAGCAGTCCTCTAAAGGGCTTGGAAATGCTATCTGCATTCTTTATGAAACACCAGTCAAATCAGGTGAGCTGCCCTTCTCCAGCTAAGTGGGACACAGCGTTCACGTCACCGTCCATTTTGCCTCTGCCTTGCTCAACTACGTATTTCCAAAACGTCACAGCAAAGGGTCTGTTTCAGGTGTTCATAAAAACTGCCAAAGATTATTTCAGTGATCATTACGGCAAAAAGGCAGCAGTGATCCATGTGTCAGAGGGAAAGCGTGCAAGTGAGACGTCCATTTTGCAGCTTGGCAGCTGTGACAGCTCTGACAGACTACCTGAGCTTAAGTGCCCATCTGTGGATAGGCTACAGGGGTCAGACGAGTGCCATGAGCAGCAAGCAGACTGGGTAATAGACCTGGGTTATGAGAGCAAGTTCCAGGTGGCTTTTTACAGATCTGACGCCACAACCTTGACTGAACACTGTGGACACACTCGCGCACATGAATGATTGCAAAGTTCATCAGAGATGCGAGGTCGGTCGCCGTTGCACTTATGACAGATAGATTGACAAAGGGTCTTTGTGTGTGTGTGTGTGTGTGTGCCTGTGTGTGTATGCGTGTGTGGGGGGGACAAAAATGGCTGTGACGCATATATATATATTTGGATTAAACAGAGTATATTTTCATTTTAACGCACTCCTCTAGAAAATAAAATATATTATCACTCCTCTTCTATTAGGAAAACAGCAGATATAAATAACTGCTCTGGAAAAAAGGCAGTGTACTGTATTTCTTCATGTAGACTACTTTCTTGATCTATATAAATATATCTTTCACACACTCCCCTGTTTTAACCCATTATGACCTGATTCGACATATGAGTTCCTTTTTTTCAAGGAGGAACAATGCACACATTAACACCGTCAAGACATCTGAATTATTATCATTATTATTAATGAAAACATATACTGATACAAGCAGAGTAAGGGTGAAGTTAGTAATTTACAACAGAACTGAAACATTTCTTTAAACACAGACATAGGCCTGAAAGGGTTAAATAAGAAAGCAGTCAGTAGGTGATTGATTGGCAGAAGTGGTTGCTCCATTGATTGTAGAGTGGCTGTGCAAAATTAACAATGAAGAATGGGTGTTTTAAAGGTGTTTTTTTTTTCAGTATCAGAAACTGAGTATTATTGTGTTATTTTAATTAGTATGAATTAAAAAGTACAGTTCAAGTCTCATTTGTGACTGATGGACTGACCCTGGTGTACCCCACCTCTGGCCCTGATGACAGCTGGGACAGACTCCAGCAGCCCCCCTGAACATGCCTGAAGGTGTATAGAATAATAAAAATAAAAAGATTTATAAAAAAAAAACAAAAAAAAAAAAAAAAACAGAAAGACAATTACAGGGTAATGGTTTAAAAATGTATAAAGAATAAATGGAGGCAGAATGTGACAGTTATTACTGATGTGTGGTAATCCACCAGCAAACACATTATACATAAACATCCATAACGGGTCTGAACACCCACACACACATGCAAAAATGCTGCCTTTACGGAAAAAAACTACACTCTACATGAACATCTACATCCATTACTTATCATCCAAAACATGCAACAGAAATAGGATGAGCAGATTCAAACATACTCACCTATTTAACTCTTAACACTGAGACATATTAAATTTGATCGCTTTAGATGATGGAGAAATTAGAATCACAGCTACTACATCAGCTAATTGACAAAGATGCTGCTTGAGTCTGTAATCCGCGATAGTGAAATCCCATTAAGATTCAATAGCTGAGAAAGAAATACTGAAATTGGCTTCAGTCCATTAAAAGTGTCAAAAAAAAGGGGTCCAGAATTTAGAACAGTGGTTGGTAACTGTTAATTATTTTTTTGTCTTTTGGAATCTAATCCAGGATTTAAAGGGTAATTCCACAGGAAAATATCTATATCCAGAGTGCCTTTATCGTGGTAACGGTTGCTCGTAAGTCCCACTTCCCATTATCTTCATGTTAAGAAGAGGAGCAGCTTTAAATCTCCTTCAGGGGGAAAAAAAGGAAATATAAAAAAAGGAGATGGACAAGGAGATGAGCTATGAGGTTTTTTTCACTTTGCTATGCATCTGTCTATCGCTGTGCCTCTCTGTAGCTTGCATGCCACACACATGCACACATACCTCAGATTATTCAGTTACATTGCCATGAGCAAAACGGTTTAGAGCCCATTGCTTCATTTTTTTTTTCTAAACTGAAATATAGTAAACTAATACTATACCGTTTGAGTTTAAATTTTCAAATTGATGAATTTCAAGCTAATAAAACTAAAATCCAAAATAAGTAGCAGGTTCTCTCTGTTGCAAGCCAGTCAATAATTTGTGAGTGGTAGGATATGTTTTTTATATATAAATATAAATTAAATTAAATAATGGAACAACAAGTAAATCAATTAGTGGATCAATGCAGAGGGAGTGAAAAGGCTGAAGTGATGGAGAAAAAAAAGAAGACGTAGAGGAAGTTGATTAAAGTGAGTCAGTATAACGCCTCTGTGGCAGAGGGGGAAAAAAAAGGGATAAAAGGAAAATTCCTTAAGATGATAAAGCCAGCTTTTTCTAGTCCATTCTCTTTGAGTGCTTGTGTTTGTCTGTCTGTGGGAATGAGAGCCGGGTCAGAAAGATACCAGACAGAGGGAGGGAGGAGACGGAGGGAGGAGAGAGGAAAAGAGGGCAGCAAAATCGGTCGCAGAGAACTGTATAAACACAGATGACACCTCGGCAGAATGGACAAGTTCTGGCTTTGAAACACACTTTGAAACATCAGCGTGAAGCTGCTCAGGATTTAAGTCTCTGCTTGGTTTGACCTTCACCTGATCAAATAAATAAATAAATAAAACTGGAGCACACCTAGGTTTGTTATTTCCTCTGACAACCAGAGGAAGAATTTGGCTGTCTCTTAGTAGTGTGTATGACAGCAAAGAAAGGAACAAAAATGTGAAGAGGAAGTCATGTGATGAAGGCACATCTCTGTTTTAATGAAAGAAGAGACTTTTGTGCAACGGCATAATAAAAAAAAATGACAGTGCAGTCAAAATGAAGTTCACTGATGGTGGCTGGTGAAGGTGCTTGCTTGATGAGTCACTGTGGTCTTGGTTGAGGAGAACAAAAAGAAGAATCGAATCAAAAAACACAGATGGAAGAATGAGAGTGATGTGAGGAGGACATGGCATGAAGCAATAATTAACTGAGAGCTGGACTGGAGGAGAGCCATGATCATACCAGAGCTAGGCCAAGTGAGTGTGTGTGTGTGTGTGAGTGTGTATGTGGCTGTGTGTGTGTGTGTGTGTGTGTGTGTGTGTGTGTGTGTGTGTGTGTGTGTGTGTGTGCGTGTGAGAGAGACAAACAGAAAAAAACACCTTGCATACACAAAAAGAAACAAGGACTTTGAGACAGACACTAAACACTAAATAGACCTACCTATGGTTAGAATTAAGATCGGCCAAAAAAGATGCATGTGATGGTTGGAGGAAAAAAAGAGAAGGGGAGAAAATAGGAAAAGGTACAAAAGTGAAAAAGGCATAAATAGAAAACACAAGCAAGCCAATTAAAATAACTCTATTAGAGCTGATTAAAGTAAAGAAATAAAAACACTGGTGGAGTCAAAAGAGGAAAAAAAAAAAGTAGCCAAAGTTACGGGTGGACAGTGACTGAACTAGAGGGGAGGAGGAGGGAGGCAGTGGAGGGAGGAGGGAGCGTGGGCTGCACAGGGATAGAAAAGGCTGGAAGTGGTAGCAATGGAGAGGGAAGGAAGAATGGATGAAGGGAAAAAAGGAGAATAAATGGGGGGGAGTCCCCCTCCTCTGTCTCTCTTTTTCTCTGTCTCTCTGCTTCTCTTTCTCTCCTTGTCTGGCTCATAAATAGAGGAAATTGTTGACCAGGTAAATGGCAAAATAGATGAGAAGACAGAGGACCGAAAGAGCAAGCAAATGAAAAGATAAAGCACCTCCGAGTAGCGCAATGAGAAAAAAAAAGAACAAAAAACGAAAGATAAAAGCAAATACTCCAGTGGCCTCCGTTGTCTCCAGTCTACAAGTGGAAGGGGGGATTGGCTGTTGCCAGTTGTTCCCCTTCCCCGGCTTCCTTCTGCTTGCTTCTCTCTCTCCTGCCAAAAAAGACTTCCCATCCAGATGACAAAAAGCAGGCACAGATCTCCTCAGTTCTTTTTCTCAACTCTGGTCACATATCACACGCCACTCACACAGGTTAGACACTGTTGCAATAGCAATGCACTGTATTACCAATTTTGCTCAGTGGGAGGAAGGGAAAAAAAAGGCATTGGGGGGGCTGCTGCTAGTCAAGCACTGCCTACCTCATGAGGAAAGATACTGAGCTGGAATTGCTCTGTCTCCCCTCTCCCGCCCATCCCTGCGAAAAGATGGGAGGTGGGCCCACTCGCTGCATTAGTATTCATTGAAAGAGTGTGTGAGTGAGAGGGAGAGAGAGAGAGAGAGGGAGAGAGATGGAGAAGGTGGGGGGAAGGCTGGGGGGGGTGGGGGGTGGGGGGTGGGGGTGGCTTCCAATGAATGTCGAGGAACCAAACCGGTGTGAAACTAATAAGAGACTGGCTCCCCCTAGAGTCAATCATCAATACACAACCTAAAATGATTGGATATCAATGAAACATACATGATGAGCAGACATCAGGGCATTTACAGGTCTGATGTTTAAACAAATTTACCGACTCATTTATGCAGAGTGGCTTTCACCGCACGATAAGGCTGTTATTCATTTACAAAATAAATCAGTGTTCAGCCTGACAGGTCAGATTTAAAGACCCGAGCTCTGCTCTTCTCTTAGAGGAGCCTGTCATCTCTGAGTGATGAAGCAGTGATATAGAAACGCTTCTACACTCCTCAGTTTCCATTATGTTTGGCAGCTTTAAAGGACTTCTGATTCACATCTGTGTTGTGAAAACAAACTGATTGTCTTGTCTGCATTTTGCCCAAAGCGAGACTCTCTGTTGCTATGGTGATAAATATATCTCCACACTACTGATGGCTCTTAAAATTTTGCTCTTACGGGTTTTGAATACTTCTTTTTCTTTCTGTGTGTGGCATTACATAGACAAAAGAATGACATTTAGTTTTACTGCGAACACGAGGAACCAGCTTACACACACAAAAGGAGGATTCAAATTCAATTCAAATTCAAAATACTTTTATTGTGCAAGTAAGACTGCACTCTTTTGTTCTGTGTGCATGGATCTTTACTATATCCACATTAAAGCCTCTGTTTATTGTAAAAAGAAATGGAAACCGGGGAAGACAGAGTTATAAACAGATCCTGGTTAGAAACACATTCAGAAATCTCCAGTGATTATTTAAATCAGTGTTAATTTTCTTTAAAATCAAAAGTCAACTGTGTCATCAACTTGAAGAGTCTGCAAAATATTCATGCAGATTTTTTTTATTCTTTCCTTTTACAAGTCGACAAGACAATTTTTTAGAAATTTGTGATTGTATGACAAAAATCTTGGACAAAAAGGAGTTTTTTGTTTTGTTTTGTTTTTTTTACAAAATTTCAATTTTTTTACAAAAAAACATGTTTTTTTACCATTTGTAATTTTTCTTTAAAAATTCATGATTTTAGGGAAAAATTGATTGATTTAAAAAGTCATTTTTTGCTAAATATTAGCTTTTATGAAAAAAATTAACTTATTTTAAGTTTAATTTGTGATTTAAGGACAAAAAGTTGTAATTTTGATAGCATACCCCAGATTAGCAATTTCACACCAAACAAGGAGCCAAGGAATAGATCAATTAAGTTCATTATCTCTTCAGCTTTTATACATGTATTTTTGTTTTCTCTATTCAGACAACAGATTTTTAGATATCTTTGATTTGATTCATGTCAGCTTCCGTCTTCCTCAGAAACGTCATCTGATGGTGTGACATAACGTGTCACTTTTATCGGCTGGCTTTATTGAGGCGTGACCGCCCTGTAACGTTTGACAGAATGGTCACGGCAATAAAAGAAAAGGCACGACATGAAAACCTGAAATCAGCAATAACAGATTATTGCAGAAGGGAGAATCACATTATGGACTGGGACAAAGCTATAGTAATCTGCACTGAAGAAGATCAATACAAGCGGTGGATTATGGAGGCAGTGGAAATCCATAAGCCAGACCTGAGGACAATGAACCGAGATGAGGGAGCTCTCATGCTGTCACACACCTGGAGCAGCGTCCTGAATGAGCAGACGAACAGCAGGAGAGCTTTCAACGTTCTACCAATGCAGAGCATCACAAAATTAACATATCTTATCACCTTCCAATGAAGCTGAAAGTGGGAACCATGTGAAAACAGCTCAGATAGCAATTGCTGAACATTCACAATCTGTCATCTGGATCAATCAAAACAGGCAGTTGTACAACAGCACTGTAATGCTCCCGACACTCTTTGTTTTTGACCTTACAATCAATTACAGACATCTATAGTGTGAGTGTGAGTGTGATGAGCATCTGGGACTAGATTTTCAAACATTCAAGCAGTTGTCCATGAAAGGCCATGGCATTGTTGTCCATCTCTGTGATTGTTAGAAAAGTTGGTCATTTTGTTATTCTTTGTGGTCACTGAGAATCCTTATTTGGTCCATTTTGACTGTTTAATTTCATATTTTGTAACTTTCATTATTCTCTGCTCATTTATGACACTTTTCATTATACAAAATGCAATGAGATTAGTGTTGCTCTCCAGTATACAAATTTCATAATATAAATACAATACAATACAATAATTAGACACAATCAAAGGAATAAAAAGTAAAAAGAACACTAGAAAACAAGAAGATTGTGAAACAGATGCACATGATGCACACAGAGATATTGTACATTGTCTGATGTCATGGAGTCTTCACAGAATATGTTTGTTTTTTTCATTTCGTTCAGGAAACAAACTGCAGTGGGGGAAAGGAAAAACTGTTGGTAAGCCTTGTAGTCCTACTTTTATTGCTTCCCTGAGGGGAGCAGGTGAAAAAGATGGTGCCTGCGGTGAGTGTTGTCTCTGGTGATAGTGGAGGCTCTGCTCGGGTATCAGGGGTCTAGCTATCTCCTCCAGCAAGGGTAGAAGACAGCTGACTACCTTATGGGCTGATTTTTTTGAAGAAAAGCTACTGTGATGCCATACGCTATGATGCATTCAATAACAGAACGGTAAAATAACACCAGAAGTTGTGTATTCAGATCAGTCCTCTTCAAGAGCCACAGAAAATGCAGGAGTTGGTTTGTTTTGATTTTTTTTTCACAGCCATTGCAGCACTGAAAGTCCAGGTGAGGTTATTACTTATGTGCAGTACAAGGAATCAACACTTGCTCATCTATTGTATGTTTGCTTTTGTGCATGTGTTTGTTGAAAATAATAGCGTCTTTAAAAAAGTGAGTAAAGCTCAAAATCTTAAAAAGGACAGCCCTACTTTCATCAGTCCACAAAATGTTGCTCCATTTGTCTTTAGGCCAGTCAAGATGTTCTTTGGCAAATTGTAACCTCTTCAGTACATCATTTTTCTAACAATGGAGACTTCTAGCTGATAGCTTCTCTTCACACAGATATCTTTTAATTGTTCCAGTACTCACAGGTAACTTTTGTCCTTTTATGATCAACCTGGACCTGATCATTGGCTGAGTCTTTGCCATTTTGACATTCTACAATTTATTTGAATTGTAGTTTTTTATGTTTGTTTGTTTATCATAACTTCACATTTTGCCCCCTCTATCAAAGTGTACCTTTCTTCTGAAAACAATATTCTTTTTTTACCTGTTGCAGTGACCGCAGTGAATTGGTGTGAAATGTCGCCCCCTCGTGGTGATGGCGTGGATCGACTGTTCCGTGTTGGATTGGGAATGTCTGGCTGCGTTGCACAATCAATACACCATTTCAGAGATGGCAGCGCTCTCATCACCGTTAAGAGTCTGCAGAGGGATATTAAAAGAATTACGTGCCATTCAAGGACCGAGTTACAAACGGTCACTGGCTTATAACTATGTCATGGATCAGTTTCGCAAGAATAAGGTGAGTTTGAGTACAAAACTGCATGGGACCGCTAGTGGTTAGCTATCAGCAACGTTGCCGTACTGACGTTTTTCTAATGAAATATGCCAAACGTTTGAGCTCAAACTGTGTAAATAAGTTCTGGGGACTAAATACACATCTTGACTGTGAAAGGCGATTGTTGTGAACTGAGCACATGTTTACAAGCTGTAGGTAAAAGCAAGGTGACTAATAGAAGGACATGCTAACATTAGCCACCAGTTGGTGTTGAGTTGATGAAATAAATGTGCAGGTGAGCCACAGCACCACATGCTACGACTGATTTTTAGTTTTCACAAATCTAATTTTGCTTGAAAGTTGTGTTTTTGCTTGCTTGTTTGTTTGTTTTTTCAGTTCTGTATTAAATGTTGTGTTAAATATCTCGAAAAATATCGTCAAAGATTATGTTAATCCGCCGATAACCTCGGTAACACTGGTCAACGTGTCTTTAAAATGTTGAATTTTTTTTTTTTTTTTTGGCCGGTCAGGGAGCACAAGTATCCTCCCTGGAGCTGGAGAAGGTGGTTGGAGAGAAGGAGCCTTGGGCCTCTCTGCTTTGGCTGCAGCCCAAGTGGCCTGCACCTGGATGGATGGATGTTGTTAAAATTTATCTGTATTGTATGACTATTTCCAGGGACAGTTATGAACAATAACATGTTGATTTGAGCCACAATCAGAAATTCAATAAATAGCCTCTGGGGCTAAACATCAGCAAGATGGGGACCAGGAAAGTCGAACAGAATGTAACACGACAAAGACAGACCTTCAAAATAAAACAGGAAGTCAATAAAACAGACCATCGCAAAGAGGTAAGAATACAAGACCAGCACTGAACATGACCAAGACTAGCACAGCATAAAACCAACACCAAACTTAATCCAAATCTTGACACTAATGGGCAGAAACATGTGGACAAAGGGCAGATTCAATTCAGTTTTATCTGTATAGCATCTGTGGCACATCACCACCATGGTAGGACATGCAGAAGGGAGACTGACTACAGAAGACAATGTGAACGTTATTACAGGTCCTCATCCAATGAAGGGCTCAGGAAAAAGAGGGAGGGTGTGGAGTCATTGATGATCCAGGCAATAAGGCCTTGTAATTTGTTTGCAAAAATATATTTGAGGCAGCATTTTTAAACCAGTGAAAGATGAAAGTCCGGGATTATATTTTCAAATCATTATATAAGTTTTAATTGGCACTGTTTCTGCAGCCCGATGAGTGTGGATCCAAACTCTCCATCATCTCCGTCATCTCCAAGATGGATGATGCGACTTATTCTGGCATTTTTCTAAATCAGATTCTTTACGGCATCAAAACACATTTGTGGCAACAAGCCAGTTCTTTTTATGCTTAAGCTTTAATGTGAGTCATCTTGCAGCTGAATGAGGACATGCTTTTCACACCACTCAGTTGAAATAATGTTTCCGGTGAGGGAAAAGTTTCTGTACGTATTTTTTAAAAGAAACTTCAGAATTAATTAAAAATCACATCAGGAGATGTCAAGGGATTCACTTCAAGGCTCAGGAAGGCAGCTCTTTCTCTGGTGAGGAATTCCTCAGTGAGGACAAGCCTGTGTTCATGATTCCATTTTTCATCAAAGTGTGTTTTAATCTCAACATTCTCAGTATTCTGAAGACACATCTTTACAGGGAATCCACTGTCCTTATCATTTATTTTATTCCCTCCTGGTCTTGTGTAGTTAATTTCAAACATGAAATACAATCAACTTTCTCCAACCAACCCAAAGAGAAGACTGCTTACTGTGAATAATTATATTTCACTTAATGATCATAGTTTCATGATTTAGCTTTCAAATAATAAAATATTAAACATATTATTAAAAGTATTGCTTGAGGAGCAACATGCTGCCCTTTTGACAAAATGACTAGCAAGAACTTATTCCAGAGAACATCAGAGTTCCTTTGGGTCAGGCCCAAAACCTAAACAAAGAGGGGAATGTTAGTACTCAGTCTTGCCAGAAAATTATACAGTGAACTTTGAACTATTGGTCACTCCTACTGCTGGGTCCCTTTGAAGTCAGAGTCTCTGTGGTCTGCAAAGCTCTTTCCTCTGGCCAGGCCTCCTCGCACTGTTCTGTGTGTGTTAGCCAGGAAATTATGTCAGCCTAACAAGGACATGCAGAAAACCTCGGCGGACACATGGAAATAAAAACAGGCCAGTGTCTTTTATGTATTTTCTCCTTTTTAGCTTATGCCCACACTGAAGAAGCTAACATGTGAATATTTAGGAATACTGTATGTTGTTTGCCCTATTTTTACAATCTGCATTTTTACAATGTTGAGAGAAATACCTACAAGCCAAGTGAACAGTATAAAAAGTACCAACCCCCCCCCATCCCAAATCACTTTAAATTGTCTTTACAGACCATTAGCAAACAATTAAATATAATTAAAATAAATTGTAGGTGACCCTAAGAAAGTCATTGGACCATTGACATGTCTCTCAAACTCATCTTTTTTGGAGGTGTGGCTTCAAAGGCAAGTCTGAAGGAAGAAGGTTATACTTTAACATTTTTCTAATTTTCTGATTCATAATGATTTTTGCAACATCTCCTACCCAACCAATATCACATAATTAAAATTTGTATCGTGCCCTGTGATGGACTGGCGACCTGTCCAGGTTGTACTGCTTTTCAGCTGGCTGGGTTAGGCTCCAACAGATCTCCACGCATCTAAATTAGAAATAAACGGGTATAGATGGATAGAAAGATGCATCACATTGAACAGTCTGGTATTTACACAGGATTATAGATGATTTATGTCCAAGGAAGAAGAAAAGGCAAGTCAAAATCTCTAATATTGCATTTACCTGAAAATTGAATAATTGCATTTAAAATGCATGTAAACTTCACTGTCCAATTGAAATCAATTTAAGTGAACTTCTCATAATTGCACTAACACTCAGATAATGGAGCTGAAACTGGGCTAATCCCTATATGTAAGTATTTTACTTGACTGAAACTGGTTCTGCACAAGTTCAACAATTACCGCTCCTGATGCTTTGATCTGGGAGCTGAAGAATAAATCTCTTCAGTGTGAAAATACGTTCCTTCGACTGATTTCTACTTTTTAAAAAGGTAAAAAGCTGCCCCTTGTCCTTCTCCATCTCCATGTTCTTCAGGATTAGAATCAAACATCCCGTGAGAAGGTGGCGTTTTACCGTAACATCCTATCACGTTATAACAAGATAACCTCTCATTTAAACAAGAAAATGTTGTGATCATAAAAAATATATCAAACTCGTTTTAACGAGAAAGTTTCTCATTTTAACAAGATTGTGTCCTCGTTAAAACCAGATGTTTATCTTATGATAACAAGGTTCTCGTTATTATGTGAAGAATTCCCGTTATAACGTGATGATGCTCCAATTTTTGTGACAGCTGTGACAGCAAAACGCTTCGTAGTCTAAGACACTCAGTGTTCAAATCTAGAAATGAACAAAAATGCAATTCCTAAACTAACCACTAGGGGGTGGCTCTAAAACAGAACAAACTCCCATTGACCCCAGTGTTCACAGGCCCAGTGTCGCAGCAGAAACAAACATACTTTCAGCATGGGGGAAAAAAATGGTTTTGGTGTCTATAGTTAAATTTTATATCCATGTCAACTATATATGGGGTTGAATTTTTTTAAACCACAGCAGTTAAAATGGCAAACTTTAAAATCCCTCTGCAGAAAACATATGGGTCATTACAATTTATTTAAGATTTATGTGTTATTTTGGGGTGTGGCGTAATAGGTCAAGAAATAAAGCACCCTCTGATGCATGAATTATGAAAGCCTTGGTCAATATTTTCTTATGAAGTGTTTTTATTCTTTTCAGGACATGAAAAAAAAAGATTAAATTTTTTTTTCCAAAAAATATAATTTTTTCATAAAGTCACAGAACTGTCCAATCCAGTGGACTATATACACCCTAGCACTCAACATAAAACAATCTGTTGTAAAAATTAATTAACTTGTGTTCTATTGTAAGTATACTAACACTTGTTTCTTTTTATGTTTTGAAAAACATTTCAACATTTTTTTTTTAAATATCAACATTGTATAGGCGCAATGTTAAGGCCTAAATAAGAAAACCAATGACAAATTTTCCACCTGTGTCAAAACATCTATAATTAAAATGTTGGAAGAAACTGACATTTTAGTCTCTGCATCTCTGAACACTTTTATGTCCATCGTTGGAATTTCCTGCACTATTCTGTAGGCTGCCTTGTTTTTTGCTGTCTACAAAATATGATAAAATAATTATCATAGTAACACAAACTACAGCTAATCTGCACAAAAATGTATATTTTAAATTAATAGCTTATACATATAACAATTATACACTGACTTGTAACCAAAAAGGTCACAAGAAGCAGTGAAGCAATTATATGACTTGTGTTAAAAAAATGTACTGGGTGATGCATGATGTCCACTTCATTGGACACATGGTTAATCGTAATTTTCTACATACTGGACAT
>JBAMYA010000023.1:12671717-12692731 GCA_037176975.1 Arrhamphus sclerolepis | reverse complement strand
AAGTCATAATTAATAATTAACAAAACTAATCAACAAAACTCATAACATGATTGAAATATCCTATATCTCACAGATAATTGGCATGCACTTAACTCTTGAGAAATGTCCAATCAAAATTGTGTGTGGGTCCTTTGGCACATAATTACAATGAAAAATTCTGAAATTGTTACAAACCAAAAATTCTATATTATTATATTTAAACAAAATGACAATTGTTTAAATTGAAGTAATCCAAAACTACTACTATGATTTTTTTTTGTAATCCAGTTATGTAACATTATACCACATGGGACCAATAACAGATGTATTGCCATTTAGCTATATGAACTGGAATGTATATATTGAAATGGATCATCTGTAATTAGGCAGGCCAATGCAAAGCACTGAACCCCACCTATTACTATTACATATTTATTCCAGTGATTCTTATAATTAAGATCATCATCAAACTGTCATATTTATAGGAGTTAAAATATGACCATGATGATGAAAATTAGATGAAACTAGTTGTGTTACCATGAACATTACTAGTCTTCATAACCAGTTCCTATTTCTCAATTTTTTTCTCATTCACACTTCCATCTTTTCCAATCCATCCTGTGGCATGGACTCACTCGGCATCAAGGAATGTCTTCTCTCCCTGTGAAGTAGGTGGGAGTTTCTCATTTGAGCAACACTGAGGGTTAGAAAAATAAAGAACCCAAAATAAATTTCACACCTCCAGCATTATCTGATTGATGTTGCTTTTCACACCACTGCAACACCCCAGAGTCAGATATGAAATGCAACACTTTCTTTACTTTCAGTGCCTACAATTGAACTGTGTATTTTCAACGAAAAAAAAAAAAGATCATACAGGCCAAACACTATTGTGATGTTTTATTAGAAAACATTAAAAGGAACACAGAAGTTCAAACAATAAAACATCTGGAGGGGAGAAAAAGACAAAAAAAAGGAAAAAAAGAAAAAGAAAAAAGAAGTAACAATTAGAACAACAGGCAAAACTCCAGCTTGGCAATAGATGTTGAAGCAATGTTTTCTTATTTTTATTTTTAGCAGTCAGGGAAGGCAAACATGAACTGAAAAGATGTTCAGTACTGCTTCAATTGTAGTTAAACAGTCCTGGAATTTCCTAAGTGTAAGTTTGTACATCTTAAAATCCTAGAAATAATATGGGACAGCAGAAAAGGAGTGATCCTTACATATAAAGTTACATGTCTAAATGAGGAATGTATCTCTTGCTCTTTGAGATTAAACTCAGTTTCTGACCCTAAACTGCTTTCACCAATATAAAACAATAGTTTAACTGCAAAACTGCCCCCTTCCAAAAGCATTCATATTACACAACCATTAAATAAAATATTCAGCGCAAACAAACAAGAATGACCAAAGTGCTGTGTCATGTAAGTCAAGAATTACAAATAAAAGCTAATTGGACAAAGATCTAAAAGATACATCATTGCAAATCGAAAAAAAAAACATAAGAAAATATTCTTCTTCTTTTTTTTCCTTTTCTTTTTTTTTTTTTTTTTTACACAACATCAAGGCAATTTTGCTTGAGAGGCTTAACATCATACATGGACCACACTTCCAGGAAAATAACATTCATCACTCTGTACACACTTTTTCTTTTTATTCCACACCTTTATAGTGACACACCACCAAGCATCTTCAGTTTTAGAAATCCACTACTTGAGACTTGAAAGGTGGCTTATGTGAATAGATGCAAAAAGGAAAAAAACAAAACAAAAAACAAACAAAAAAACAAAACAACAGACGTTAATAAGCAGCCTCATGGGTTTCGTCTGTCAACACAGTAACCGTTCACTGACATTCTTAAAGCCACGATGTGAGCCTGTGACAGGCGAGAGATTTGGTGGTGTACAACTTAAAGGTTCAGATAGTTGACCTTGCATGTTAAAATGCTCTCCTGGGTGTGCATCATTTCTCAAGCAGTAGCAAATAACTTCCTGCTTTATCCATTTCCACTTATATACAACTTATATACAATTACACCACGAGTCTGACTGCTATTACTTAAGACTTATCGCACATACCGTATTTGCGTTTGTGTGCCTGTGCGTGTAGATAGGCGTTTTCAAATGTCTAGGCCTATGGCACCCTTCCTTCTGCTAACTAGATGTTTCCTAATGCAACAATTTCCTCAGCTCTTTGTTTGACATTAAAGAGCGTGCCAGCAGCAGCTCAAACTCAAGTGTTGTGCTGCTGAATCCCACAATCAACGCAAAGCAGATCAGCAGGACATCATTAGAATGACGCTAATAAACTGAAGCATCACTTTAAATCAAATTCTGGGTAAGTGTTGTGATGCCAAAGTATTTTATTTTGCTCCACAGTACAATGCTGGCTTTGTACAGTGTTTGAGGTAGATAAGAAGAGACACTACTCAGCACTGTACGGTAAAAACAAGCTAGTCTGTGTGCATCCTACACTATAGCTATAATCAGACCTCTGCTGTCTACTCTGAAATACTGTGAAGCCCTTTAAAGCTTGCAAATTAAAAGGAAACAATACACACTGTTGCTCTCACTAAACTGTGTAGAAATAATGATTGTACGGCTTTGTCTCCTGCTTTAGATAATGGTCCCTTTTCCATTTTGGGCCTGTTAGCATTGTTCCTCGGGAGCCGTTTGCATGTTTGTCTGTAAACAGGAACATGCCAAACTACCAAGCCAAAATTTTTTTTTAGGAAACATTGTGGAGAGGTGCAGCAAGGGAAAAGGAAAAAAAACAAAACAAACATATAATTTGGTATGGATCCAAATCCCTCTCATGAAAAGTGTGAAATGGATCCTTAGTCACGGGGAAGAATAATCTCTCCTAGTTCCCACGTTTGAAACGGGGCAGCTGATACAAATGAATGTCAGACGGGCTGGCTTGAGCCGACAGAGCTGCAACGATGCAGACATCAAAATAATGCCAGGCCATCTGAATGTTTTAGTGAAAATCAGCCACTTTGAGAGGAGTTTTTTAGATTTCTGTCTTGATAAACACTGATAGCTGACTGTTAGACAATTTTAATTTGGATTAACATCTCCTTCTGTTTGATAAAAGTTATAGACATCAGTGCTTCGCTGTGTGTTTAAGAAGCAGCCATGGTGGTTCCCCCACTGAGGCGCAGCAGGATCTGCTGACAGTCCTGCAGGGACCGACGGTCTCCCACCCGCTCCAAGGTTCGCTTGGCCTCAGCCAGCAGTCGAGCTCGGTGTCCTGGTGGAGTTAGCAGAGGCATGGGCAAGTGGCGGCAGGCAAGCAGAATGGCGTGAGCCCTCTCCCTTTCACCTAAAACTGACTCACCCTCTGACAAATGGGAGGAGGTAAGAGAGGAAGAAAACAGCAGATTAATGTCTTCACCTGTGTGAGCACACTTTGCTTTAAATTGCCTTTTCAGTTTTGACATTAAGAGCAATGAATGCAACAGTGCAGCAGAGGTTTCACCCTTATTTGTGTGAGGATACAATTCTGTTGGGAGTCTGAGGTCTGATTCTGTAATTACAGGTATGATTTAATTGGATTCTGCCTACCGGCTGCATATGGGCCGTGTATCCTGCGTCTCAGGTTGTGCTCCAGCAGCTGGTGTGTCCTTGTTGGACTGGCCCCGGCCATCAGCCGCACGGTGGTCTCATGAAGGAACACCTGAGTAAACGCAACACACAAGAGCCTAAATTATTGCAATCATCAAACAGTAACAGGTAATACTTATTCATTTTCTCCACTGCACTTTTACAAATACAGTATGACAAAACCTTAAAAAAACAAAGCAAATGATGTTCAGTGTTTAAAGATTTGTGCTGCAATAATGAGTCTCTTTTATTGAAAATAAGATTATCAGGTGGCAATGTGATCTAAAAGGCTTTTCCTTATAAAAAAAAAAAAAAAGTAAATTTTAAGGTATAATCACAAAAAATATATAATATAATTAAATAGCTGAAAGAGGAAGAGTCCAAACTGATGGCTGAGATTAACGGCACATTCACACAAACGTGTTCCATGTGTCATCTGCATCCCTCTCCATAGACTTTCAATAAGGTGATGTCATCAGTTGCCAAAAAAAAAAATTTGTGGGTTGGATGTGTTGCATCTGGTTCAATGATTCCGTCAAATGTTGAGAAATGTTCATTTTTCAACAAATGTGTCAGCCAATCAGGTTGCAGCTAGGCAGCTACAGCCAAATGTGGGGTGGGTCTATAGTGGCTCATATCCATCTATGATTGGACTTTGCATTACAGGAATATGGAGGAAAAATTAGTAAATGCATAGTTCACTTGTCCTATTTTTTAACAATTAAAGTTAATCATACTGATACATTACAGCAAACTGATGGTTTTGTTAATGATTAGCATTTCTGTCAAGTTCCTGCCAAAGCTTCACCTTGTGTTGTGCCTGTCTGTAGCATTGTGTGAGCCTCCTGAGGGCGCTCAGGTCCCTCTGAAAACCAGCCAACTGGGATCCAGGAGCTGGGCCAGGTTCTCCATTACTGCTGCCTCCTCGCTGCCATAAACTGGTCCTTAATGTCAGCAGAAGATCACAGACCAGGAGCTCTACCCCCTTGAAAGATAAAGAAAAAGAGTTGCTTTGAATATTTACAATCCAATTTGAATTTACTGTACATTGTGGCTGATTTGGATTTTGAAGAACTGCTTTTGGTGCCCAAGGTGTTGTTCAAATTTGACCGCCACCACCCCCATTCCATCATCAGCAATCAACTCAACATGCATGCCAGAACTCAAAAGGTTAAATTACTAATCACATTGAGAGCCATTTATTTCATGTGACATGGTGGGGTGTGTAGCGGGTGCATGCAGATTGGGGAGGCCTCTGTATTGCACTGCAGACACATTGCACTCAGCTTCAGGATCATGCAATGCAACTACAATGCACCACAGCCACCTCCTGCCACCCACACTGCGCACACACACAGCCCCACACTAGCCTGTCCGGGCCCTCTCCGAGCATGCGGCGTGCATACGTGACTGTGTATGCATGGTGAGCAGAAGTAATTTGATGTCAATCACAGACATGCACTATAAGGTTGAATAAAACAGATAGAGGATCAAACCCTTTAATTACAAACAAAGCACAAATTTTGAAGAGCTGTTTTTGATCAATCACTTGCATCGTACCTTGTTGAGCCAGCTGCCAGACTGGGTGAGTGGCACAGAGATGCTGGCGCGCAGGTAGCTGCTGGCTCTGTCACAGTGAGAGAGGCAGGCCACCACCCCTTCTCCCTTCAGAGGGGACAGGCTCATCTGAACCACCTTACAAAGAAGGAGCACAGCCTTGGGCAGGGGGTGGCTGAAACAGAGGGCAGAGAGAACAATAACAATGGCTATTTATCCTTTTTTTTGTCTCTATTCTAGTTTTAGGACTTAATATTTTGAAGAACTATTGTAAAATGCAATTTATACTGTTCAAATATGGACTTGATTGATGTAGTCTGAGCTGCTCAACAGCTTAAGTGAATTAAGCTTAGTTTCTGGGTTTTTCTTTTTTTTTTGTTTTATACAAAAGATAAAGAATTCACTTTTCAATGTGAACATGTGCAAATTCCCAAATCCCAATTACCACAGTATCTCCCAGTGTTTACATCTGATTCCAACTCTCACATGTTGACGAGTGTATCACAAGTAGTTTTGTTGCACTTACTCAAGAATGTGCAGAGCCCTTGGCATGCGCTCTGCTTCTGTCAAAAGTGATCTCACAGCAACATCATCGCCCTGCAACCAATGCACAGCAGCCTTCAGCACCAGAGCCCACCAACGACTCACTGGCTCTCCAACTGGCAATGTACAAAAAAGAAAGAAAATTATGTTGACAATAAATATGTAAATATCAACTCTAATGGATTGTATGGATGTTCGGGGGCTCATTTTCATCTGGAAAAGCTGTGTGTTTTTGTGTCGGCACAACGTGGTGTGTGTGTAGCACAGCTCTGTGGGATAATACAACAAGACCGTGTCTAATTAATATTTATTCAACAGGCTGTCAATTTCTGAGCTCATATCTAATCCAAGCTGGTTGTTACCACAAATTGATGACTGCAAGTACTCTGCTAAATTAGTCATCAGTGTGGTGCTTGAGAAAAATTCATCCATTCAATTTGACTAATAAATCAGATTCTAACTCTGGTTAAAGATTTAAACTTTACTCTCTCAGACATAAATAATGACTTTGATTCACATTTCTTTACATAAGGCATGGCAGTTTCCATTCATCCCAATCATACCTGGAGTGGTGTTATGATTGGGGGGAGCTGAGAAAGGAGGGAGAGGAGAAGGAGAGTCCTCTGTGCAGCTGTTCAACAACTCAAGAAACTCCAGAGCACTTGAAAACTCCCTGACAGACAGATAGGATAAGACAATAAAAGATGTAGAATAAATCATTATTTTAAACCACTAGTTCAGGACACTGAAGAGCCTGAGCTCCTTGATAATGACGTGTTTTCGCTATGGGTGCCTTACCCAGAGTCTTTCTTGCGACTGCCTGCGTCAGACTCGCTCTGTGGCTGGATGAGGGTATGAACAGCTCTCTCAAGAAGCTTCCTGCAGAAGCAGCTGTGCAGCTGGGCAATGGGGTCAGCTGGAGAAAGGAAAAGTGAAAAAACAGAAAGAAATAGGTGAATGAAAAAGGTTTTATTTCTAATTAATCAAGAAAGAAAGAAAGAATCAAACAAAGACACACAAACCTGGGTCTCTCTGAGAAGTGTACACTCCTTCGCTGTTCTCCGACTTCACTGACCAATCACAGCTGAGGAAGAACTGCCTGCCAAGTGGAGTGAAGAGCCAGCGCAGGCAGTCTGGGATTGGCTTGGTCTCTGACTGGTTGGCCACACTCTCTGCACATCCTAAAAGGTAACCCTGGGAGACAGACACATAAAAAAGGATTCCAGTGATCAGAACAATGTGGCGGTCTTCTCCTATCACAACTAAGACGATGGGCCAAGACACATACGGGCAGACAAGAGAGATGGTGACCGAGGACAGTGCGCAGGGCGATTGCTGCGGTGACATAAATCTGAGCAAGCTGAGCTGGAGCCATCTTGCCTTGGGCACTTTCACTGAGGTTGACAGCGCTCAAAGACACAGACAAAGCCCACAGGCTGCTGCGTTCAGGCAATTTTCCTAAAGAGAGAGAGCGCAAGAGAGAAAAAGAGACAGTGAACATTGTATCGCTTTGATCAAATCTTCTTATCATTGACTGAATATGTTTTCCAGTACAGGATCAAATACCTGTGAGTTGCAGCTGGCTCAGCTGGTGGTAAACCAGTGCTGCATCTCTTGCACTAGTCCTTGCCTCCTCTCCCTCATGCTTTCCTCTAACTTGGTGGACCAACCAGCCCAGAGGAGTTGGACGATGCAAACAGTAGCGAATGAAATTCCAGGAAAGTGAGCAGATCAGGTCCAGTTTAGTTGAGGGAAGAGCTCTTGCCAGCGCAGAGAGGCAAGTCTCTAAACTGGCCATTGCTGCTGTGTAATCACCCTGCAGGAGAAAAATGGGAGAACAGTCAGCAGCTTACACTACGAAGTGACAGAAGAAGAGGAAAAAAAAAAAAAAGAGTGTGATCTTAAATTAATCACATTAAACAAGTAAGGCATTCAGATTTCTGAGAACACAGATTTTTTTTTTCATATTTGGAAAAGCTACTTTGTCTTTTTTTCTGTGACACTTTTGAAAACATCTTGCTGATCTGTACTCACCCTGTTGAGATGCAGGTCTGCTTGCTTACGTTGCCTCCAGAAGGAAACGGATTTTGGCGAGTGAAGTGGTGTCACAGGCTCCCACAGGTACAGTACCCTGACACAGCCCCACACTGCCCCCACCCCACTGAGAACCCACACTATCACCCATGGCAATAGGCACCGCAGCCAAGAAGCTGAAAGATGAGGAGCAATGGAACATTATGGACAATCAGATGACGGATGAGTCAGCCGGTAGATCATTTTCAACTTTTAGCTTGAATGTTGGTTAATAGAGTGTCCACTGCTACTCACCAAAGTCCTGAGTGTGAGTTGGAAACCAGAAGAGTGATCTAGAGGGGACATGGCTCGTGGGCAGGCTGGTGCTTCCTGAGGCCTCTGAACCCAACAAAGAGGGCAGCGGGTTAAGGGAGAGGCAGAAGAACGTCAGGGCACACAGAAGTAGCCGGGAACGATCCATAACTCCAACCGAAGAAGGAGAATCAGGCTCACACTTCACCTTTGGAGTCAGAAGAGAGAAAACAGATCCACAAGAATGAATCATCAAACTTCTAAAAACACTGTAGTAATTGTCAAGTATATTGATAATAATAAAACTCAATTGGTGTTTGGCAGCTAAGTTTTATGGCAGTTGTATGATTATCCTCCAGACGTTTCAGCTTATTATATATTAACTAAAACTGACTTTAGGGGATAGGCTTCAATAAAAACAGAAAGAAGAAGAGAAAACAGCCACTAAAAGAGCTGTGGTAGAAAAACCTAGGAAAGATCTAAAAACTGTTTCTAATGGTTCAGATGACACAGAAAAGTTTAAAAGGTAGGATTAGAGTCTTTAAAAAAAGAGAAAAGAAAAAAAAAGAAATCAAATGACAAAATGTGCCACTGACCATAAACAAACAACAAAGTCTATGTTATTGCTCTCACTGTTTGAAGGTGGAGACAAAAGTTGTAGGTTCAGGGTTGTTAAAGGTATATTTTCTTCACTTCTTTATAGCTCTCATTTTGCTCTCTTAGTCAAACCAGTGAATGAAAACTGTACAACATGTAGATAATCCAACCTTCATGTGTTTTACCTGATCATGATCCAGTAAGGGGCTGCCTGGCTCAGAGTCGACACAGTAGGGAGAGAACTGATGAGGGGAACCAGAACCAGAATCTGAGGCTGGAGGTGACATCAACACCACCTCTTGTTTGAGCTCAACATCTTCAGACAGTGTCAGCGGCTCTGGAATAGAAAGAATACAACGCTACAATCTGAAACAGCTGCAAATTTTGTATTCACGTGCAGCCATGGAAAGTAACAGAAAACGCATACTGTTCTTCTGATTGGCCATCCTGAGGGCCAAGTTCTCTTGTCGTAGTTTGTGGTTGACCTGTTGCAGGTGCTTTATATAGTCTATGGCCTTCCTCAGCACTCCTGATTTATGCATCTAAGAAGAAAACACAGAGGATGGATGAGCTCTCAATGACAACAGGCACCACTCTATTAGCTTTTAGAATTCAAGCAACTTTCTCACCACACACACTTTCCACTTTGATCAAAGTCACAATTTCAGTCTTTGTGTATTAGGATCCTACCTTTGCGTCACTACCCATAACCAGGTCTCTGAGCTCCACAATCTTGTCGTTAATGGAGGACCTGTATCTTTTTTCAATGATGTTGTGGGTCGTTCTCCTCTCACCCTCCTTCACCACTACTCCTGGCCCTATGCCAGCTGGCACACCCTGGTTCTGCTCTATGCCTGGTCTGGCTCCATTAGAGCAGGTGGTGGAGCCTGGCTGTAGCTGTTTTATGGGCAGCTTGTCCCCTCCACCCATCATAACAGGGACAGTAGTCAGGATGTTGCCGCCCATCAATGTCTGGTGACAGAAATCAGAAGTAGTTTGTTCACTTCAAAGTATAAAGACTGTTGCTGGAGACAGTTAAATAGCCTTTTTTTTAAGGACCAACAATGACAACTGAGTACTTATATTAATAATTTTATCCATGCTGCATACCGGGACTTGTAAAGCTGTGTTTTGGATGGGTGTAGTCAGAGTTGTGATGCCCGTGGGGCTCTGCATTGTAGACAACACCTGTGTCCCATCTGGCTTGAGTGTTGTGAGAACCAGCGAGTCCGTCTTCAAAATCTGAGGCTGCTGTACCAAAACCTGATGGATATCGTTTGCATAAGAATAATTTTTTATTTTTTGTTTACTTTCAACCTTTACAAAACCATAATAAGCGGCATTCATGGAATTGATCTTTCAATGCTACTTAGAACAGGGAAGTTTACTTACAGGTAATTGCTGCACCTGCTGTTGCACAGTGTGGACTGCGGTGGGCGCTGTGGAGAGAGTCTGGATGGTTTGTCCTGTCGGGGTCAGAACACGCTGGTGCTGGATAGTTACTGGTTGGATCTGTTGTGATGTCATGATGCTCTGCATTTGCGGCTGGAGGACTGAAAGAATGAGAAACAAGGAGGCTTGAGGCACATCCTAAGAACAAGCGTGATGCTGCAACAGCGTCACCACAAAAACTGTAACTGAATAAAGTATAAACTTATTCACTCAAATTCATGCAAACACTCTTCTGTTCTTTAGCGCAGTCACCTTGGAAACCAGGGGCCGGGCTCTGATGGCAGATGACCGGGTTCTGGATGAAGCGTGATTGTCCGCCGTTGGAGGCAATCATCACGGTTTGGGCCGCCTGTGTCTGGATGGGCAGGGGGGTCTGGCTGTGTGTCTGCACCAGGGTGTGGACTGGGAAGCTTTGCGTCTGCACAGAAACCCCCTGAGTGTGCATCTGCATTCAAGGAAAACATAAAAGGTTTTACCTAAACTGGCACGACTCCCTCAGAGATCCTTAACACCAAGAAAGTTCTATTTTAAAGCATTTTTAAGGAAAACCATCCAGACTAAACCTCTAGGTTTCCTGAGACATGTATGAAGTGTTTAAAGGCATGCTTAGCTGGATATTCAGATTTACAGTCTCTTAGTACGTTTGATGTTTTTCCTCATGCAATTAAATGCTGACCCTAATACTAAAACTGCAGCTTCATCACCGCAGCAGTCTGTAAAATCTCAGAAAAGCTGAGCAGTGACACAAAACCAGCTCAACTTTCAACGTACAGCATAACCCAGCATAAACCTGACGTATCCTGGTAGAACTAGTGACATATTGAAATAAAATCTGGGGTTTTGAACAGCTGATACCTGGATGGTTGGCTGGGCTGTCTGTTGTGGCTGAGGCTGAATTGGTTGGACCACCTGAGGCCGTGGTTGGAGGAGAGGAGGACTTCGTGTCACCTGTTGCTGCACTGAAGAGGTTGTGATGCTGGGAGATGGTGTCTGTGCAGGCGTGAGGGGAGGGGTGAGGGGTAGAGACTGAGGTGACAGAGTTTGGGAGGAGGTGACACTTAAGCTGGAAGTCTGGTAGGCAGCAGTGGTTGGTGTCTGAGGAGTTGACGGGGTTTGAATGGCCGGTTGTTGAGCAGAGCTGGTGTTACCGCTCTGCAGAGAGCCCGCTGGGGTCATCTGGTCCTCGAATAAGTCTGGGAAGTCCCCCACCTGGTTGCTGACAAACTGCAGCATCTCTGAGGAGAATGACAAATGAAATTTGACTTAAAATTTAAAAAAAAAAAAAAAAAAAAAGGTCACAGACAGACTGCAATAAATGCATCAAGGGGTGTATTTCGTGTTTAAAAGTTTTTTTACATAATGTTGATCTCACTGTTAAAATACAATATTCCCTAACAAGAGTGCTGAAAGGACGAGCACGCAAGAGCATAAACCAAGGACTCTTGATGATTCTTTGATGACCTTGTGTCCAAATGACCAGAAACCTTCTGTCATATGGAGTAATAACATTGCTCAAGGAATTTAGATGTCTTAATGCTCGTTATTACCAACAGATAAGAGACTTGTGCAGAATTTCATGGCCTGGCCTTGAATTATCACATATCCTCACACTGGCAAAGCTACTGTTAAGATCATAAATCAGTACAGTGTAGCCTTCACAGACACAGCCTTGTAAGAGTGAGCGTTAATCTTGATGGCCTTAAAGGATGATCAGGGATAAATGTATGCTACAATAGCTGTAATGAACGTGTGATTTATTCATGTTGATGAAAACTTGACCCAAATAGCAATCAACCATAAACAACAAACAATGAACAATATTGGTTTAACTTTTTATTGGCTGTGCCTTCATGGTTGCTTTTTGAGATGTTGCAATACTATTATTTGATTTATCCTGTTCAGATAAAGCACTGTTCTTACTATTTTTAACTTATTTGTAGAGCTGGATAATGCAAATATTTATTTTGTTTCTACAGTTCTTAATGTTGCAATACTCTCATTGTTGGAAGGCAGATGTTGGAATAATAAATGAAAAAACTTTACTTGCCCCCATGTTTTGTTTTGATCTTCCATGAATGAAACAAAGGATCCTATTAAACAATTTACAGAGTATAATCTTTTTTCCGTTCTGGTTGTTTTATTAACACGTGGAATATTTTATCTAAACTAATTCACGACAAAAAGAATCAGCATTAAATTAAAGGATTTAGAGCTTGCACGTCTAATTCCCTTTTTTCCAAATCTACGGCAAGACACAAGACTACCAAAGAAGAGGAGTATACCGTCCATACAAAAACCCAAAACATCTGTAATGATATTGCACACTTTAAAACAACAACTTTGGCCAGCAGCCGTCAGAGTTCATGGAGTCAAAGACTCCCTGATTGATCTACATCAGTGATAGAGTGTATGGCTCCAGCTGTCAGGGTCACAAGACTGTAGCCTTGAACTTAGTCCTGCTGTAAGGCAGCAGGACCAGATAATTCAGCAGACAAAGAGCACATTAATGAACTGTCTGAGAGTGGTTTTAAATCAACCAGCAAATCCCATCCACTGGATGTCACACAGATCAAAAAACCCAAACTACTTTTGACTTTTAATTCCTTTTGAATTCGATACTGCTGGAACACTTCACTGTTTTGTAACTGGAAAGTTACATAATAACTGTGTTTTTTTTACTGCAGGTTAAACACTGTCTGGCCAAAATAGTTACAAACCCTAATACTGTTGGTTCACCTTTAACTTTTACATCATGCATTCGCTGATGCATCGTCTTGATGAGATTAAGCAGCATCTCAACATTGTTTCTCTCCAGAGTTACAGTAGTTTTTCATTGAGATCTAGTACTGATGTTGAAATCCTAAGGATTTTAAAGGGTATAACGTCAGGACTTTGCGGAGGCCAATCCATGTGTCAAAATGATGTCTCGTGCTGCCTAAACCCCTCAGAGTTTGAGCTCTATAAATCCTGGCTTTGTCATCATTTCTGTCACTGGAGGAGGTTTAGTCCTAACACTGTGAGTTCTCTTCAGTGTGCCAGAGGAAATGCTCACTTATTAAATGTTACCAGGAGGCTGATTTTCATTTTCTTTGATTAAGTTTTATCAAATGTTTAAGTGATCAAAAATGATTCATATTTTTTTCTAATGACCACATTCCTTCCTTAGAGTGATGCTTCACAGCCACGTTTTTATAGATGCGTCGGGCAGTTCTGGGCTCATTTGGAGGCTTTTCCCTGTCCAATTTCCTGGAAGCAGACCAACAGATAGCTTGGGATCAATAAAGTCCATCTAAGAAATTCCAGTGATACAGCCGCGAGGTTAAGGCCCAATACACTAAAAGATTATATGATGCTGTTGTTCAACTTATCTTGATATTGATTTAAGGTCATACTGCCCAGCATTATGAAATATACAGCTTGCATATTCATGCACTAGATTTCATATGTTACGTTCATATTTTAGTGTACTATTTCATGTCACATAACCTGTACAATAATGTAAACGTTCTGAAATAAATTCACATCTTTTCTACAACCATAGGATGTGTGTTCAGACATCACTGTTATCAGTTATGTTCAGTTAAACTACCAGTTTAGTGCTGAAATATTTCATCACTGCAGTGCTCCCACCACTATAATATACTGTAATTTGTGTTGTAATTTTGATATTAATCTGGGACAAAATAACAGATTATGAAGCTTGGGAGATATGTTAGTAAAGAAATAAAACATAACTCAAAAAATGCCACTACTAATGTTTATCTTCCATTGAAAAAAAAATGCAAATGACTTCTATCTGCCAAAATATTTGTAGTTTTCTTTAAATGCACAATTTCAAATTTACACAGAAATAATTTATTCAAAAAAAAAAAAAAAAAAAAAAAAAAACTGGCAGAGCAGGCACAGCAGTTTCTGGAATGGCAGGTATGAAACTTTTAATAAAAGAATGCCTATGAAGTTAGCTTCAGATTACAAACTTAAAGTTCCAAATGCACCTGTTTTTATAATAAAAAAAAAGAAAGCATAAAGTTCAGAAAGAAAAATATAGAACTATCTTTTAGAAATGCACTGCGTTAGACTGTATTAGAACAGTAAAATATCCAATAATCAGTTTGAAGTAAATGTTAGGAAATAACATTACAGTGTTGTGCAGCAGTGATACCTCCTGAGATCGGACGTACACTGCTGCAGTTTATTTTGATCAGTTAAATTATTAAAGAGTCTGATCTTCTATGCAACACCACATTTATACACACTCATCTTGAGTTATAATTAACCTAAACATTGCATCCATATGCATTTTTTGTTTCATTTTTATTCATAACATCTCCATGCTATCAACAGGAAAACGAAATGTGCAACATGTTATCCAGAACAAATATGAGCGAGTTCGGCCAGTAAAGCAGTTGATCAATGTATTTCTGAATGTAAAGTTATAAACTGTACTCATGTGTAATACCACTTCTTCTTACTCACTCAGCACCTATGGCAAATGACAAGTCCTCCCAAGCAACTCACATTCAGTACAGAATAGACAAACTATTTGCTGCAGAAGCAAAATTGAAAAAAATAAATAAGTAAATAATAATAAAATGCTTGGAGACTGGTAAGAAGGATTTTCTACTGTTTATGTGCTGGCAGATCTTGAAAACACTTTTGAGGTGTAGCCCTGACAAGTATAGATCATGATTTTCAGAGCTCAGGACATTTCAACAGTCAGCATAACCTGCTGCATGCATGCATGCACTCATCATGTAGACATACACACAAATATACACACCCCGGACACCCACACACACAGGTTCTCCGCCACAGGAGGGACATAGTTAGTGGCAGATAGGACAAAGCATCTCTGAGCCCCCCAGCTAAAGAAAAGCTGACACAAAGGCTAAATTCATCAAAGTGGGCAGCTTCCAAGGCAGATTAGAGCAAAGTAAATAAGTTATATAACTATAGACCTAAGCGCTAAGGAAATCATTGGGCGATACGGAGTGTTCTATAATAATATAGTTATTTGCTGATATGTATCCACTCTCAAATTATGTTAGTTTTAAAATGCAATGGCTGGATATCTTTGCAATCTGAAGATGACTACAGATTTGCCAAGAGGCTGGGACAAATTTAAATATGTAGTTAATTAAACCTCAAATCTCAACTACATCAGTAATATAATACAGGAGGAAAATAAATAAATCCGAAACTGCATTAAATTCTACGATGTTGAAAATGCTTCTAAATAGAGAAACTATTTATTCATTAGGCATGGGTCAGATCCAGACAGTGACTGTTGAGGTGTCACTTCTCTGTGACACAATCTCTTCATTCTTCCCTTGTGTCTGATGATTCTGATTAAATGTAACATTTTTAAAAAGACTTAGCCATAAAAATACAAAAACATGTATAGGTCCAGACATGTGCAGATGCAGTATCTTCAGCTACAAACCTTATTTCTATAATGGTGAGCACTTCAAACTCAAAACCAGCATGGACAAACGCCACCAAAGCCACCAATGTCCAACACGCCACCCACATGCAGATCCATCCATCAATTCGGTCTAGTAACTTAGCATTCAGTGAAATTCCAGCCCACTGGGAATCTGGTGACTCTGCACCAACCAGTGTTTCACCAAAAGCTCAATCCTTTCAGTGTATGCCAAACTTCTTTTGATAACAGCGAGATCGGATCAGGGATGCTATTTGTTTGACACACACGGAGCGCAGAACTGCAGAGATGTTGGCCAACAGTTGCTGCTCAATAGTCTCTGCAGGACAAACATGGCAGATATGCCAAAGTAAAGGGAAATATTGTGACTCTGCGTTGCAGCACATATGGCAAAACACAAACAAAACTGACAAAAATTTCAGGACACGTTATGTCCTGTTTGTTGTTTTTGGAACACTTTGTATTCTTTGGTTTTTTTGCCCCCTTGAAATCTTTTCCAATGTTTGTTTATTTTTTCACCTCATGTTCACCCCAGGAATACACACAAATCCCTCATTACAGCCTTACAAACAAACTTAATGTGGAAGCCCAAAAATTTCCACCGTTATTCCATCTTTAGACTTTTAACTGACAGTCGTAAGACTGCTGGACAAAGCTGTACTTTCATATATATATTTGCTCTGCTTGACTTCCTTATGAACGACCTTTTTTTTTTTTTTTAAGTCCTCAGTGACATCCAACTCTTCTTCACAGAAAGCACCAGCAGTCTGCAAAAAAAAAAGTCCTTTGATTCATTTTTAAGAAGGAGACTGGCTCTCTGTGCTGATGACTGATTAGACTGGACAATAAGGGTCAAATTTATATCATAATATGTTTCTTAATTTTGGTCTATATGAACAATAAGAAAAACACAGAGAAAGGATGACTGCACCCACAAACCTCTGAAAAGTGAAATTGCCAAATGGATGAAACTTTGTCCTACAAACTAAATGTTATAGATTCAAAACCAAGAAATGTGACATGACCAAACAAACGTCTTGTCATATTATTATTATTAATAATAATAATAATTTGATACTGACTTACTGTCCAACCCTATGTCTGATGATCAACAATAATATAAGAACACCTAAAGTATAAAATGTAATCTGACAATGCAAATAATGACAGCACAAAACAATTGCAGTAAACGAAAATAAAAAAGTGATGAATGAATCACATATATGTTAATGAGTTTCCCACCAGCTACATATGATGAAAATTGCACTTTACAGTTACATGTCAGATTATGTGGAAAGTGGCCAACATTTAGAAGATAAACATTAAATGTTGGCAGTGACAGTTGAACTGTACTCACCGTCAATGTCTCCTAAAGTAAATTCATCTCCCAACTCCGCTAAGGTCGGGTCCATGGTGTCCATGGAGGTGATATACTCTCCGGTGTCCATCCTGCCCGTCAGCAGCTCTCCTCTCTGGTTGACAACCGAGGGTCGCAGGGTAACACACAACTGCTGGCTCCTCTCCGGCGTCCGGAAACGCCTACAACACACCTATCCGTTTGTGTAACAGGTTATCTGTCAGAACAGTCGTGGTTCAACACTACAGCCTCGAGGGAGGCAGTATTTTACATCAGCCAACACATTCAGACCGACTTATTTCCAAGGCGACGCCATCTTGTTCTACGCTAATTACGTCATTCACAAACAGACTCAGTGGTCCAGAGCGTCCTATGATTGGTCTGGACCCGGCTGTTCTTGTCATGAGACCAGTCGCTCTCGTCCAATGACAGGGACGTATCTGCTGTGGTCTGATAGCACGTCAACCATCAGAAGCTTATGTGTCATTTGAATAAACCGCGCCCCCTACCTTCATAAAAGAAGCCGCACGAGAAAAACACTATTTATATATATGTATACACACACACCTCCACACACACCCACACATTTATATATAGATAGATACAGAAAAATAAATAAATAAATAAAGTCATGCATTTAAAGTTTCAATGATTTTTGTTTTTGAAAGAATAAAAAAAAATTAAAAAAAAATTTAATTACTAAATTTTCTCATACATGTCCCTGTGAGAGTAAAATAACATCATAGTATTCTAATACAAACATCTTAATTTGGATTTAAAATAACGTGTTTGTTTTTAAAGCAAAATTATAAAAACAGATGACATCTGTTACAGAAAAAAAATAAATAACACCCATAAAGTTTAGCAATGAAAGAATAAGGTGTTTAATGTGATCTTAATTGCAAAAACAAGTATACATAGTACCAAAGTGATGATATAATTATAACAAAACAGGTGTTGGTTGGTTGAAAAATCCATCACTGCAAAAACTCTTCTGTTTGTTGAATAATACAAAGTGTTAAAACAGCTTACAACCCTCCACTGTTATAAGTGCAAACTCAGCAGCATTTTCAATGCTTGTAATACTTATGTTTATTTTAAAAACACAACCAGGAAGAACCAGGAAGTTTTTCTTCAGTGTTGCATCAAATTTAAATCAAGACATTTCCAGAAATTAATACATTTTTCTTCTTCTCTTTAATTTCAGTGGCTGTATATAGAGACCATGTTTTAGTTGAAAATCAAGTGTTTGTGAAATCAATCACAGCATAACATCTATTATAAATGACTGAATGAATGAATAAAACGAAAACAAGCAAAAATATGCAAGTTCCAACACATAATTGTAGATGTCACTACTCTTATTCATCAGTCTTCAGTAAAATGCAATTTACTGGAAAATGGCTCCAGTCTTAGCCCGAGTTTATTTGTTCCAGTAGACTTCATAGGATTTCTTTTCTGTATAACTGGTTTCTGTTGTTGCAGTTCCACATCTCACTTTTTCTTTCACCACCTTCACTACCAGACCACCAGCCAGGGCAATGCCTGCTGCAGCTTTACCAACTTCAGCCACTGCATTCAAGATGCGAGTAGTCACTGTCAGAGTGCCCCAGTGGTCTGATACCATGCTTCCAGGCACTGATGCAGCCCCAGCAGCCACTGGGACATTTGTAACCACCCCCTGAGCTAGGGCTGGAGCACACTGACTTGTCCCCATGTTTGCAGATGCACTTCCAACAGAAGCCACTGTGTGCTGTGTTGCAGCTGAAGCTAAACCACCCTGAGCTGCAGAAGCAGTGACTACATCTGCTGCACCGACTGCTGTAGTTTCAGCTCCACTGAGAGCTGCAGTGCTTAAAGATGCTCCCTCCAGAGCTGCACCAAGAGCAGCTCCAGCTCCCAAGGTGCATCCCACACCAGCTGCTACTCCCACTGCAGACGCCCCGATCACACTAACTTGGCCAAGAGCATCTAGAGCGCCCTCTTGAGGACTTGCAGCCTCAGCACCAGCAACGGCTCCCACAGAACCACCCAAAACGCCCCCTGTTGCTGCCCCCAGAGCCACTGCAGTTTTACCAGAGGCCGCCATCACGATTGCTCCTACAGCTTTCCCAACACCTGTTCCTCCCGCTGCAGACAACCCTGCTAAATGGCCTGCAGCAAAACCAACAGAGTTCCCCACAAAAGATGCTCCAGCTGCAGCCGCTAAAGGAGCAACTGCACCAAATGCTGCCCCGACTGCCATGCCCGTTGCTCCAGCAGCAACCAGGACCTTAACTCTCTCCAGCACCTTAGGAGAGAGTGCTGCTTCCCTCCTTAAGCGACTCAAGGATAAATGGAATGATGGTCGCCTGCTGACTGTCCTAGTGCCACTAGAGCGCCTGCTTCTAATCTCGTCTCTCAGTAGGCTGAAGGCATTGCCTCTGTTCTCCTTTGTCCATCTCTCCACCATAAAACCTCCTTCATTTCCTCTGTCAGACTCCAAGTCATACTTTCTTCGTTTTGCAAGTTTAGCCTGTTCTACCACCCTGCATTTGTTTCCCTCTTCTTCCCCTTCTGCTTGCCCTTGCTCCCTCAAGATCCTTCTCTGCTCCTCTGTGATGGCAGCCTCTGCCTCTAAAAACATTGCATTAGTATAAAACCCTCTTCTAGTCTGCTTCACCATCTTATCCACCTTCATCAATAGTTCCTTAACCTGTACCGAGTTATTGGGATCTTTGTTGTTGAACACATGGTATCTCCCACCACACCTATCAATCAGAGCTTTAAGCCCAGCAGATGCAGTCTCCTTCAGATACTTTTCAATCTGAATGCCCTCCAAGTCATCACCTCTGCTAAAGAGAACCACAGTGTGGTGATGGACAGCATCCTCCCCAAATATCTCGGTCAGCTGGGACACCGCCTGGCTTTCATAATCTGTATATCGTCCTACTGGAACTACGAGAAGGAAAGCGTGTGGACCAGGTGCTGTAAGAGACACACATTTGGCTATTTCTGCATGAGTCTGTTCCACACTTAGGTGAGTGTCTCCAAAACCTGGCATGTCAACCACCATTACTCTCCTCTTCCTCCTCTCTTTAACGGCCTGGCTGTCCTTCTCTGCATCTTCTTCCTCAGTGAGCTCAGTGCTCCCAAGCTCACAAATCTGGGTGACAGAGCTGGCACTGATCTGTGACAGGAACTGCCTGCGGCCCAAGATGGTGTTTCCAGACGCGCTCTTGCCAGATCCGGTCTGTCCAATGAGAACCAGTCTGAGTTCTTCGCTCCATCTGGTTTCTGAGCGGTCACCTTCATTCTCAGTCTCCATGTCAACCAGCTCCTTTTTAATCACCTCCTCTGATGGAAAAACTGCAACAGAAATTATAATCTGATGAGACACCTGTTATTCCATTGTGACAGGTTTATCACTTTTTTCCTGTTAAGAAAAAAAGAAGAGCAGAAGCATCTTTTCTGTGGTTCAAAGGGGTGTAAAATGCTTTTGTGAACTAAATAATAAAAAAAAAGGTATAAAATGGATGGTCTTCTACAACAAAAGCTGAATGCATGTCAGTTTCCATGGCATTATGATGCAAAGGCAGTCAAGTTGCAAATTTTAGTCAAAGATTCAAAACAACAGTATTGACTGAAATTAAAAACTACATGACTTTTCAAGATGTACATTAAACATTAAGTTATGACAAAAGGTATATTGCCTTTTGTCGAATGCCTTAATCAGATGAGTAGTGGTGTGAACATCTGATAATCTCAGCATAAAAAAAAAAATTAACTTGATCTAATTATTTGCCTCTTGTTGGAATAATTTTTTTTCTTCCAGTATTTGAATCATGTGACATAATGCCACGTGCCACCTTAAATCCCCTGGTATCTCCAGGACCTCATGATCAGAAAAACTGTGGTTTTGATGGTTTCAGACTGATTTAGGACCACCTGTCTGTATAGCATGAACAATTGTATTTTATTCTCTCTGTGGTTTTACATATAAGGACATACACACACACACATTTTATTGATACCAATAACTACAATCTCAGATGAAAAAGAAGACATGCTATGTTACATGTTGTTAGCATTTAGTTAACAAAAAAAAAAAAAAAAAAAAAAAAAAAAAAAAAAAAAAAAAAAAAAAAAAAAACCCCCCCCCCCCCCCCCCCCCCCC
>JBAMYA010000023.1:12649365-12662883 GCA_037176975.1 Arrhamphus sclerolepis | reverse complement strand
GCAATAGTCTTTTGTTTTTGTTTTACTGTATTCATAAGGTGTAAAACAACTGCAAGGATGATACTTTTTCGTCACTGCAGTTCTACGAAATATCGATATATTGTGCAGCCTTGATGAATATCAGTGAGTTAAAATATTAGTTTGAATTGGGGTGGCAAAATATCAGGAATTTTCAAAGTTGGAAACTTTCCATTATTTTCATGGGAATTAATTGGGAAAAAATGGAAATTTTCACAGTTGAATGTTAGCAACATAAATATATCAGGTTTGATGTGGACACGGTAGAGTATAATATACTATTTCTCAATTCAGGGACATAGCACACTACTTGAAGTGCTATTGAGGCCACAATCCCTGCATGCATTGTGCATTTATTTGTCACATGCACAATTATTTCAAGAATTCTGAACCCATAAAGCTACTTTTCTGAGCTTGAGAAGCTTCAGAAAAAAAAAAAAAAGATTAATTGACATGTTGAGTAGCACTTTTTTTGGGAGGGGAAAGCTACTTTAATTTAAATTTTAAATCAGACTTTTTATATAGGAGGAGAGTTCCTTTCATTTTACATTTTGAAGGGGAAGCTGTAAGAAATATTTTCGTCAACATTCATGTATTTGCCATTCAGTAAAAGAATTAAGCATTCATAAAGTTCTACTTACAAATATATCAGCATCATGTTTTTAATTATATCCTTTTGCAACAATGACAACAAAAAAAGTTTACATTAATGCTGGTATATAACAGTTTCTTTAAATTTTGAATTGATTCTCATTAATTCCCATAAATTCACATTAATTCCAAAAATTACCATAATTCCTGTGAAAAATTTCCAACTCGGAATATTTCCAAAATTTCCAAGCTAAAATTTCCATGGAAAGTTTCTGGAAATTTTCCACCCCTTTGCAACCCTAATTATATTTAAGCCAATTTTTGAACAACTTTGGGAAGCAAATATATATTTTGTATTTTAGTTAGTAGACATCAGCTCTCACAATTTTCTGTCTCCACTATTGAGGGAAAAAAAACAAGAAAGATTAATATCGAAGGGAAATTCAACTTTTTTTTGACTGAACAGCACTATGGACATCATGTCAGAGGTGACTGGAGGCTCAAAGTAATGTGCCAGAGACCAACACAAGCATTAAATATCTTAAAATCATAACCCACACCGATAGCTGACCTAAAAAAATCCCAAAGTTCCTTTGTGCTGCTTTACTGGTCTGTCCATGTAGTCATAACTCCTCTCCTACTCTTTTGCAAACTGGCAAATAACTGCAATGGCAGCTGCTGTGGCCTCATCAGGGGATCAGATTGGAGTTTGAGCCACACTACTTAATGACTGAGGGAGCCATCTGTGAGCAGACGCTCAAGTCAGCAGTATTCTTGCCTCACTAGCATTGGATTTTCTCTAGGGACATCAGGTTGAGCTTTGTACGGGGAGACTTTTTAGGTCGAACAGGCTCCAAGCACACAGACCACAGCTGACACCAAGCTGCTGCTGCTCCTGGTGGAAATGAATCATCTTCAGATGGTGAACCCAACTCATCAGAAACCGAGAAAATAGTCTGGTTTAATCTGGGCAAGTTACTGCCAAGCATTTCACCTCAGTAGGCCTGAATCAACAAGTCTTTGGGCGTAATATGTTGACTTAAAATTACAAGTAGTACATCTTTTTTGTAAGAATTTTTGGTGTAAAATCACATTTTGGTGGTTAAAAAAACGTTTTGAAAAACAAAGTAAAATTATGTTTTTAGCTTTTAAAATTTTCTATAACTATAACTCAACTTTGTTGCAAAATCGTGACCTTTATATTTAATGCAAAAACCTTTTACTGTGAAATGTAATTATATTTTTTTTCAATCACAACTTTTACCAAAAAGTACATTTTTGTCTGTTCTTTTTTTTTTCATGTTATACTATTATTCATCCACGTGGGGAAATTCTGCCTCCGCATTTGACCCATCTGGGCTGTTGGACCCAGAGTGGTGGGCTGCCATAGTGCGGCGCCGGGGGAGTGGGTGGGGGTTTCAGGTGCCTTGCTCAGGGGCACCTCATCCATGGATGTGAATGTGGGGAAGCACTTGTTCAGGCACCCCCCCCCCGCCCACATCATTGGTACCTGGCCGGGGATTGAACCAGCGACCCTCCGGTTGCCAAGCTAGTCCACTAGCCGGTACATTTAGACAAAATAAATAAAATTCCTAACTTTTTGTTCTAGAATCATATGTTTTGATTGTAAAAATCAAACTTGTATGTAAGAATTGTGACTTTTTAATTCAATATTGCAGTTTTTTGTTGTGAAATATTGTCTTTTGCAATATTTGCAAAACAGTGAATTTCAATGTACGCTTTGAAGCAGCTTACACTCTTATTTTAAGACAATCAAACACCCTTGAAGATCTCACAGGGGGCCATATAAAATGATGTAGTGGGCCGGATTTGGCTGACGGGCCTTGAGTTTGACATCTGTACGACTGGGGCTTTAGTACTTGCAATCCTCCTGACGTTGAAACATCTGACTCTGCAAAAACCCAGAGCTTGAAGCCCTCCAGGTTGCTTGGCAGCAGGGTCCACGCTGGCGGAGGAGACGTTTGGGATGTTCTGTACCTCTCAAAACACTGACCAGTGTGAGGCCTCGACAGCTGGGGAGTGAAATTCTGAATAATGGATGTTTTGAAAATATAATCTGTGGGGGGAGGAAGTGAATAAAGGGAACCATCCAAGCAGTGATTCAGACTTAGCTGAGTTTTGAAACTCTCCCAGGACAGGATTTCGCAAATGACTCATTTGAGCAAACTGCTTTGGCATGTTTTTATTCAGAAGAAAAAGAAAAAAAAAAGGAAGTGGATTGGAAAGGCTTTGCTTTGCAGCTAATGCATATTTATTATGCTTCAGTCAAATTTAAACCCTCATTGAAATCAAAAGAATTTTATCTGACTGAATGGATATGAACTACGTGCAGAGATTCACCGTTCAACTTATCTGGGCTTCATCAAACCATCTTCCAAGAATTGCGTAAGACTCTCGGCTTGGCACTGATGAAACAGCGGTGAAATATTTCCTGCCCTTCCCTTTCACTCACATAGCAACAGAGGTCACCCTAGCAGAGATGGTTTGATTAGGCGGAAAGTCCCAGAAGGTGTGGCCGACTACCTTGGAATGATAAAGACGTGGCGGGTGGGTAAACAAAGTCATGCTAACAAACTCCCAACAGAATCTGCTGAATCACTCGTTTCTTTATTTCTTTATTTATTGCCAAGTAAAAAGCTCAGATGAGGGAACTTTTCTTTGTCCTGTTACTGCACAGAACCAGCATGTCGATGTCTGAGAACAAAGGCATGGTGGCTGACAATGTATCCTATCCTAATATGGTCGGGGTGGGGGGATTTGTGGTGGACATCTGGCAGCGAGATGACAAGGTTTGGACCTCCCGCAGGGTGGGTGTACTCTGCTTAAAGGGCAAAAATCATGCAGCACAAGTCACCCAGCTCTTTGGCAGGTTTTGTGCTGCAAATCTCAGTTATCAGAAACAGGGGTGAGAGGCTTATATCTAAAAGCTTTATTTTAAAGCAGCATAATGAATGAATGCAGCAACAAAATATTCAACAACAAGCTTCCTGACAGTCAGCCTTAGCATGAAAGTCACTTTCTCATGCTATGCCTTTATTTATTTAGCAAAAATGAAGCCAAAAAGGGTAAAAAAAAAAAATGATATGGGTAGTACTAAGTACCACTGTGAGTTCAAGTAGTTGTTTCTCATGTGACTATCTGGCTTTCACATCATTGTAGGGGAATTTTGGTCCATTTTTCTGTGCAACTTTGATTCACAATCAGAATGCCTTTATTGTCACTGCACAAGTGCAACAAAACTGAAATGCAATCCTTAAGGTGCACGAGCATTAAAAAAAAAAAAAAAAACTAAATAAAAACAGAAGAAATAAAAAATATCATACCATCAAACCATACGATACAAGGTTTAATAGTTTACTTATGCACACCTGGTCCTCCCTCAGCATTTCAACTGAGTTGAGGAGTGATAGTTTTTTTTTTGTTTGTTTGTTTTTTTTGTTAAATATTGTCAGTGACATGTAACTCTAGTTTTTTCTTTTTCCTTTTGGGGTGACCTTGGGGTAATCTAGCTGTGACCTCCGCTCCTAGGAAGACTAGAATCTGTATGGAGTGCTTTCAAGTTGTGAATAATCTTTCTCGTTGCAGAACGTGAAGTGTTTGGAAATGGTTTTATATCCCTTATAGATCAATGTGCCATAATAATTGCTTCTCTAAGACCATTGCTTATCTCTTTGTGTTCTTGGCATTGCACCAAACACGGGACACCATCAGTGTGGCAAAAATGTTGACTGGCAAGGAACAGATCAGCACTGACGGTTGTGGGTTGTGATGTGAGTGAGAATACTTACAGCATTCTCACTCTTTATTATTATCAATTCCGTTTGTTTTTCAGCATTCAACTACTTCAGCATTTTTCAACCGATTTCCTCAAGTTTGGTATCAAATCGTTCAGCTTCTTCAGGAGATTGAGGCTATATCTTTTCAACTTAAAATATTTTCAAATTTTTTAAATATTCAGCTTTTTGTGATTTTTTTTTGCTCTCATTGAAATGAATGGAGAAATTGTCTCTTTCAAGGGAAACTATTTAGGTATACTTTCAGCTTTTTTCCTTTCTTCCACTATTCAGCTTATTTTTCACATCTTTAGACCCTTCAGTTATTGCTCTAATTTTCAGACTTTTTTCACTTGTCTGTTTTATGCTTCACATGCTTCAGCTAATATTTGAACTTGTCTTTTTAAGCTATTTTTTTCTACTTTAGCTAACTTTTTCCACTTTATTCAGCATTGTCAACTGAATTAAAATAATTCTTCTTTTATGTCTTTAGATGGGTTTTGCTCTTTTACAATTCACTCTTATATATTCATATTAAAATAATTCATTTTTCAACTAGCATTCAACTAGCATCCAGCATTTTTTTAACTGATTTCAGTGAGTTCGATATCAAATCATGCAGCTTTTCAGCCTTTTTTAAAAGTTCATATCCTTTTTCATCTTATAATTTCTTCAGCTAATATTTGTCTTAAAATTTCTTCAGCTAATATTTGACTTGATATCTGTCCTGACCTGATATCTGTCACAACCAACCTTTGGTCGTTCATCTTTGCTCCTGTCTCATTGTGAGAGCTGCCAACACTGATTTTAACCAATGATGGAACTTTTTTTTTTTTTACCACGATTGTGCTTCTTTGCATAAGGGAACAGAACTTGCACCACTATGACCTCAGCCAAGGCAGCCAGCTTGGGATATACATATATTATATTATATTATATTATATTATATTATATTATATTATATTATATTATATTATATTATATTATATTGTTGAAAATTATTATCATAAATTATTCCTTTTGTCAGATGCATTGTGAAGTGTCACAGAGTTTTCAAGTGTCACCTCTTCAAACCCATTTAAATACAGTTAAAATTAAAAGCAGTTGTTATGTCACAGACCCTTATGGCCTTTCTCTCATCACATTTTTTCCCTCTCTCCCTGACTCATCTTATAAGAGCACTTAATACTGTATGCTACCCCCTCCCACCTCCCCCCATTCCCACCCTAACGCATGCACACGTCTGCCTCTGACGAGTCCCTACTTTCCCCCAAATGCCATAACAGAGGTGTTCCTATGGAAACGGGCTTCAGTGAAAGCACCCAGTTTTACACAGTGACCATTAACCGGCTCGTGTTAACCATGTGTGAACCATGCCATCTCACTCTGGTACCTGTGCACAGCCTCCTCTGGCTTTCTGCTCATTAAGATTTATAAATCCTTTCCAACAAGAGAGAAACTTCGTAATGATGGGTTTCTGGCTGTTTGCAGCGTCCTTTATTCTGGTGAAGCTTGGAGGCAATGAGAAGTTATTTCTCAGCTGTGTTGTTGATTGGAAGCAAAGAACACCTGGAGAAAGATGTCTATGATATGAACAGAGTCCTCACACACAGAAAATAGATGCAGAAATGCTTGTGTATGTGTGTGTGTGTGTGTGACATTGTGCCACTTTCCAAACACCTGATGAAAATAACCTTTTTCATCTTTGTATATCATATAATTAAATCATGCTCCTGGTTTTGTACAAAGATGTCAAAAGGAAAATACACCTTTTAATCATGACACAATAGGAAATCATTTGGTCTTAAAAATACAGACAAATGGAGCCACTGGGTGGTGGTTAGAGCAAGCGGCCCATGTATGGAGGCTACAAGTCCTCCTGCAGCGGTTGCAGGTTCGACTCCTGGTCTGCGACCCCTTGCTGCGTGTCTTCTTCCTCTGTCTGCAACCTAATTTCCTGTCCAGCCACTGCTGATTAAGGCCACTAGAGCCCCAAAAAAAACACCCTCCCTGCTTCAGAAGCAACCAAGAGACTAAAAGGTAGCCAGGTGCTGTTAATCAAACACAGTTCATTAACTGATCATCAGATACAAAGAGTGAGCATGTCTATAAAAGCAAATCACAGAGGAAAGACATTAGCAATGTTGCTGCCCATCAATCTGAGAATGGTTATGACCATTTCCAGACAACAGAACAGAACCACCAGACCATTTCCAGAACAGAGTATGTCAAAAAGGTTGAGGTCAAGGTGGAGATGTTTGGCCTTTATGCAAAGTATTTGGCAAACTCTAATCACAGCATATCAGCAACTAACTGCCTATTGGGAAATGCAGGGTCATACAACAGGTAAATTACTTCAATGCACAACACCAAGTCTGCAGCAGAGAAAGCATCAATGTGGTGTGATGGCTCGGTCAAAGCCCAGACCTCAACCTGCCAGAAACGCTGCAGAGGGATCCTAACAGGGCTGTACATGAACAAATGCCTGAAAACCTCAAAGAATTGAAGAAATCTTTGTGAAAATTAGCTGTAAATTTACAGAAAACAGTAGCTTTACCTCATTGATGCTTAAGTCCAGGAAGCTACTGAATAGTGGAATGTACTTTGTTTTTTGTTTTTTGTTTTTTTTTTTTAAAACTTTTTTACACATTTTGGTTTAGTTTTTGTTCGGTATATAATGACAAGTTTTGCTGTTGCTAAGCTGAGGTTGTATTTACCTAATTATCTCCCAATTAAAGCATTTTTTCGTTTGTTATTTAAAATCTTCACGTATGGCTTAAATTAAATGTATTGATAAAAAAAAAAAACAAGCAAACTGTGAGTTACTTAGTGAAAATGTTCCTTATATGATTCACAGCGAACTGTAAACACCACACAACAGTGACAATAATGCGACTGCTTTGCTGACAGTAGGCTTTCAACAGTCTATTTATCCAAGCACTTCATAATCGCATGACATCATGGACATATAATTTTAAAATTACATACACCCACATACAACACAACAGGCTAAGCAAAAGTAGAGGTCTGTTGTGTTTCACAACAAGATAATCCTTTCATAACTGCATGTGTTCTGCTCCAGGTCAGACAGGGTCACGGTGCCTTGAGATACTTCACAGAATTAAATCAGGATTAAGTCTAAATCCACATTTTAACAAGACATAACAGTCAGCGGACAGCTGACTGTATTACAGCTAAACACATGAACACACAAAATGTTATTAAACATTTGACGTTGAAGAAATTCAATATTTTTATGATTTTTATTTATTTATTTTTACTTCCAAGGTGTTAGAATATTAAAAACTGAAAAGAAATTGTTGAGACATAGTCTCATGGGGAAGAATCAAAGTTAGGAAAAGGCTTTCTGTAACATGTTACATACGATATCTGGAGTGTCAGAGACACCCCAGTTGGTTTACTTGAACTCTCAAACCTATCGTGAAGATACAGTCCCTCAAAATGGTGAAAGTTACACATTTATTGAGGCGCTCAGACCCAAATTGGTTCACTATCACTGACTAACAATCCCTTTTCTTATGAGACTGAGGATGAGGATGAGAATGTTCTCACACATGAACTCTTTGGTTCCTCTGCAGTGGTCTTTTCAGCGCTGTGAACACCACCTCATTAGTGGAGACCTAATGTTTGGGAGCAGAGCAGAGCCAGCCCTCCCACAGTGGGCCCTTCCTGGTGATCACTGGTGCCATGGGAACAAGTAGATCCAACAGGTGAGGACACATCCACAAGTATGGAATCAACCCTCCAACACAGCACTTTCTCTCATCAGTTCAAGTATTGAATTATTTTGGCATCGGTTTATACAGTCTCAAAGGCCGTCGCAGAGTTTTGTGTAATATTGTTGGTTATGCTGGTCTCAAAATGGCCAGTGAGAACGGACTTGTGAATTTGACTTGACGGGGTGACTCAGGCTTAGCTCAAGGATATCTACAACGACTGGATCTTCACAAAGGCCAAGGCCATCCTACACTGTCTTGACCCCCTGCACTGCAACAGATAAGAAAATGAAGAACTGTCTCCCCGCTCTATGACTGATATCACTTAAGCGAGTTATGATCGGGTTATTTTATGGCTTATCCACATCATGGGTGTTTATATGAGTTTGGTCTCATAGCTTTGTGCCAACCATTATTACCTTAACAATGTTCGACATCACCAAGTTTTAAAAAGAAAATCTTCTTGAAATTGCACTATAAACCAGCTTGTCTTGGAGTAAAGGGAACATCTCTGTCAGAGAGATCTCTCAAGTATCAGCGAGTCAGTATATGACGTTAAAACATATGATGAAGTGACACAAATATGTGTCCATCTCAAAATAGGTTGTCTGTCTGACACTGCCTCAGATATAATCCTATAATCTGTGATGACAGCAATCCTTCTCACATAGCTAAACTGAACTCACCTTCCCAACAGGTAATCCTCTATGTAAAGGAGAGAGACAGGTTAGTTTGGATGACGGACTCCATTGACCAGAATTTTGGCCAATTTTAGACAAAAATTTGTAACGTTTGTCTTTTTTTTAAAGTGAAATCCATCCCGTTAATCTGTGACATAATACCATATTTCATTTTGCCCTCACAGTTTGCACCTATAATGAGTCATGTATTATCTCCCTATGTCAGTGTCGATAAGCGTGGTGTCTTTGTGTGCTTTAAATGGTACACTGTGAAGTGCAAAAGAAGATTAATAGCTATGCATCATCTGATTCCAACAGCATTTATTTCCACTCTTAATTTATCCTCATAAACAATAAGGCGTTGTCAAATTAGATGTATGTATCTACAAGCATCAACTTAAAGTTGATCAATTCTAATCCTTACTCACCCCTATCGCAGGTACAGTATTGTGTCAGACATCATACCAGAGGAGGAACTCCAGAAGATTTCCAGTTTAGGACTCCGTAACGGCCACAGTTCTTCTAAATTTCGACAGTGTGACTCAGAAGGAGAGGACAGGAGGAGGTCTGGAGCCTCCACTGCTGTGCCCAGCGCAAGGGGACAAAGAGGGATGAACAACTACAACGGGAAGATTCTGACGAGAGGCTCCAACCAAGTACGGAGCCGTTTTGTGAAGAAAAGTGGACAGTGCAATGTAATATTCACTAATTTGGAGGAAAGGAGGCTACGCTTCCTTGCAGACATCTTCACCACATGTGTGGACATTCGCTGGAGGTATCTGCTGCTTTTATTCTGCACCAGTTTCATGGTGTCCTGGCTGTTTTTTGGCATAATATTCTACAGTGTAGCTCTGGCACATGGGGACTTCGAGGAGTCATCGACACGCAAAGGTGATGGTTTGGTAGTAGGAGGGCTGCACGGACCCTCGTCTGGACACACAGCTGGGGCGCAGACACAAAGGATGCCGTGCATACTTCATGTTCAGGGATTTTTGGGGGCGCTGCTGTTCTCCATGGAGACTCAGACCACTATTGGCTATGGTTGGCGCTGTGTTACCGAGGAGTGTCCCTTAGCTGTGATAACAGTGGTAGTACAGTCCATTGTTGGTTGCATTATTGACTCCTTCATGATTGGCACCATCATGGCCAAGATGGCTCGGCCAAAGAAGCGAAACCAGACCCTCATGTTCTCAAAAAACGCTGTCATTTCCATGCGTGATGGCAAGCTGTGCCTGATGTGGAGGGTGGGCAACCTGAGGAAGAGCCAGCTTGTGGAAGCTCATGTCCGTGCCCAGCTCATTCGTTCATACGTCACAGCTGAGGGTGAGTTCATCCCCCTGGAGCAGATGGACCTGAACGTAGGCTATGATGAGGGCACAGACAGACTGTTTCTAGTATCTCCACTTGTTATAGTTCACGAGATAGATCAAGACAGCCCTTTGTACACTTTGAGCCGAGCCGATCTGGAAACAGATGACTTTGAGATTGTTGTGATATTGGAGGGGATGGTGGAGGCAACAGCCATGACCACCCAGTTCCGCAGTTCATACCTTGCCAGAGAGATCTTCTGGGGTCACAGGTTTGAGCCTGTCATTTACGAGGACCGAGACCGCTACAAGGTGGACTACTCTCGCTTCCACAACACTTACGAGGTGCCATCAACGCCCCATGTGAGCGCCAAAGAGCTTGACGAAGCTGCAAGCAGGGCCTCATCTGCTGCATCTCCTGCATCACCTCACAGATCCACACAAAACCTGAACACAAGGTCGCTGGGCGCGTTCTGCTATGAGAATGAGGTAGCACTGAGCTGTGGGGAGGAGGAGGAGGAAGACGCATTTGACACGTCTCAGCCTGTAGGGAAAGAGGACAGGAGGACTTCAGTAGACTTCCAAAATATGTTCTGCGACACAGCAACCATGACCTCAGGTAGTCATAATGTCATGTGTGTTCTGGACATGGACAATAACCAGATGGAGTTTGACATCCTACAAACTGCCATTCCTCTTGATCCTGTAACCTATAAAAGTGAGCAAGAGACCTAGAGAGTGGAAGGAGGGTTCACCTTTTGCCCCAAAAGTCAGATAGGTGAGTTCAGCTTTGGTCAGCACGTACAAAAGCTGAAACCTCTTTTGCCTTTCCAGTGTTTTATTTATTCATTTATTTATTTATTTATTTTTTCTTCTCATGGAAAATAATTAACATGACGATTTCCCCAAATAACCCTTGGCAAACATGACTGCGTTCCTGGAGGAGCCAAAAAAAAACAACCGATCGCACTCATGGCGCAAGAGGACAATGCTTTGAAAGACTTTCTTTAAGATTTCATAACCAAAGGAAATCACAGTGGCAGAGAAGTCTAAGAAAAAAAACTTGAATCATGCTTTAGGTTATGTATATATTTAGAACAGTTGAAAATTACCTTCATACTAGAAGGTAAAAGAAGGCAATAGCCATTCTGATGTAATTCTCCCCCTTTTATCTCTTTATTTAGTTATTTTTCATTGAAAAGAGCCCAAATGAAGACCTAAAGCTCAGAAGGTCAGTTTCAAAAATGCACTTTTTTTTTTTTTTTTTTTTAAATCAAAGGCTCCATAATCTCCGTCTTATTCATGAAAATTGATCGTCACATCTGCAGTACGTCCCTCCAAACTCTGATATTTGCACTTTTGTCTGTTTTGGGTAATGTTTGCTGGACAGAAAGAATGAAAGAAAAAAAAAAACACACAATGATCCTTCTTTTATCAAGTTATTTAGTCCTACATTAGGCAGGTGTTGATTTTGCTGTGCAGTACCAACAAGACCATTCTAAGTGCAATCACTAAGTGTAGCAGCAGGAGCAGTTTTCTGAATACAAGAGACAATAACAACAACAATCACGACAAGTTAGAGAGACTCCACTGCATGTTGAATCATATGTTCAAAACATTTCCATTTCAAGTGAAAATGTTGAAGTAGATTTTAAACCTATTTAATACCCGTCTAGCGACCTTTTAGACCTTTTAAACCTATTTAGTGTAATCAGTACAAAGGTAAGTAGATTATTTCTTTACTTGATGGATCACTTATAACTGTTCTTTTTCTTGGTTTGTTTCTTGTGGAGGTTGCAGCCTGTGATTACAGAAACAATATCGAGAAGTGGCTTTAAACACATGTTTGTGCTGTCGCTGTTTGCCAAAGGTCTGGAGTTTGGAAGTAAAAACTGAACGCCTCTGATGCAATATTTGGATAATGGAGCAAACATGCAGCCTAAGTGTACTCATTGTTTATGATGGTAAAGGTGGAAGGCCACCATGAAGCACAAAAAGGAAACAAAGGGATGAAGGTTGTTGGTACAGTCCATAAGAATGTCCAACATGTCACTGGATTTGCACAGAGAGGATTAATTCAAGTGTAACTGAATGTCATGGGAAACGCTTTGGACTAAGTTATCGCAATGGTTGTATTATAGATGATAAATGAAAACTGCCCTTTTTGCTGGGTCAGCATGCTGAGAGGACCAGACAGTAGATAAACATAGAAAATTATATTTAACCGATTTTATAATATCTGTAAATTATGTAAATAATTATAATGTTTACTGATTGTTTTACGAAAATAGAAAATTCTAATTGTTTCCCATTTTCAAAAAGCTGGGAGAAGGTTTAAAGTTGAAATAAAAGCAAGGATTCAGGGAAAACATTGTTCTCACTTTGAATTTGATGCCAGCAAAAAAAAAAAAGCCTCAGAAAGGTGGAATGGGCCAGCAAAAAAATGGAAATGTTGTGTGATGTTCGGAATTTTGAGGATTTCATTATCTGTAACACGCAATATGAAAGTTCAGAAAATGTTCGAAAAAGGAGTGGAGGTCTTACAAAGAAAGACACTCCAAAGGCAAAAAAACGGCTTGCCATACACTCTAAAGTCACTTTTTAAACCTTTATCTGAACTGCATGGCTACAGGTGTCATAGTGCCCTGTCTGTGGCCTGGATACGTCCATCCATCCATCCATCCATCCATCCATCTTCTTCTTCCGCTCATCTTGGGTCAGGATACGTAACAAAATTGTGGTTGGGATACGTAATAAAATTAAATCATCTGATGCATTTTGAAATGAAAAACACAATAACGGAATCCCAGAAGTGTTATGCAGCTGACATCATATAATTTAAGCAAAAATTGTCATAAGACTTGTAAATTGTAATACTGGCATCCAATTCAAAGTGAAAATATGTTTTTCAATATTCAAAAACTTGTATTGTTATTATATTCAGCTCCTTTCAAACATATGGTTTAGGTGATTTTCATATCCCTGAATTCTTCTTTTTTTTCCACTGTATGTTCACAGTTATCTGAGCAATTTTCCCACTTATGACTCTGCAATGCTCAAAAGACTTTAAATTTGTTTCTTCTTCTAATATTCATTTGTCTTTTTCTTGTGCTGATTTTCTTGCAATAGCAGATGTTTTTGTTCTTTTATTGATGTGGATGTACAGAATTAAAATATTTTAGAGATCATGTACATCTGAGCAAAAAGGATTAAATAGAATTAGTTTTCCAAATTTGCATGGTTGAACGTAATTTTGCACAGTCTAAATTTTCAAACCTCCAGCAACATAATAAGGAACTGAAATTATTTTTGTTGTGAAAGTACACTGCCAGCCAACGTACAAGAGGCTTACTTTCAACTGCTTTAATTTAAATATTTTAAAGTACATGGA
>JBAMYA010000023.1:12623555-12640075 GCA_037176975.1 Arrhamphus sclerolepis | reverse complement strand
ATCTATCTATCTATCTATCTATCTATCTATCTATCTATCTATCTATCTATCTATCTATCTATCTATCTATCTGTCTCCGTCCATCCATCCGTCTGTCCATGTTATACTAAAGAAAAACCAAGATGATTACAGAAGACCAGCCGAGATCGGACATGACCCACAAGCAACAAAACCCCTGTTCTCTCCTTCTCACCTGGGACCCTAACCCTAGTACACCTCACCCCTTCCACACACCCCACTTTGGAGCCCATATATCAATTTTCTCTAGCTGCCCCCCCCCACACAACTGAAGTAACTAGATTCTTTCCTCTCCTCGACAATGGGCTATTCATTAAAGCAGCAGCACACACACAGCATTTTGCACACAGAGATTTCCATGTAAACACATTCATTTATGCATATGCAGCTCACTTACAGCATTCCATCCAACTGAAGTTAAAGTTCATGACAAGCCTTCCCCCATACAAATATGTACATAAATTATTTCTTGAACAAGCTCCTACTCGTTCCACTTGTGTCACTCTGGTCATTCTGAGGGTGACCCTGACCTCTGTTCCTCCTTTTAGGGTAGAAAGTTTAATGGAGATCCGTCAGTATCTTCTTATTATGGCCTCTCTGCGAGAGCAAGATGAGCTGGAGCTCCTCAAAGATAGAAGCTGGGGTTGGTTACATTAGTAATGACTTAATAACTGCACGGAAAGCTGTGCACCAGATCCTGTTGCAGGGTTGACTGGTCCACTTCAGTCAGGTACACAGACACACCTGCTGTGTCCCACGCAGGTGCATGAAGGACAAAAAGTGGGAGTCACAAAAGATCATGTTTGTGAGAAAGTAAAGTATTAGTCTTTTAATGGTGAGTCTGGACTAGGTAGAACAGTAAGCACAGTAATATGGTATCATATATGCTGAGATCCCTCACTGATCTCCTTTTTGTATGTTTTATTATTTTATTGTTTTCACTTCTGTGCTGATAGGGTCGACTGATCACAGGACAGCCTGTCCTTCTGCATTGATGCCGGACACCCCCAGATTTCTGACCTTTAGCTGTCACCCCAAATGCTTTCTGCATGTCCTTGTGACTCACAAAAACATTCTTGCACAGCATCATGTTTGTGAGGTTACAGGAGGAGTCCACGGTATTCTTTTTCTCTAATCACTACCTGCTTGTGCGCAGTCTCATCACTAGTCCGGCTATGAGTTTTCTTTTTGTGTACGTGTGTTTTCATTGTTTTTTTTGGTTTGGTTTTGTTTTTAATGTGGGACGTTTAAAATTGTGCTCTAACTGCCTTTATGCAAAAAGTAAACCGCAAGTTTCTCGATCAAGATGTTTAACTGTTTTCATTCAAGATTACTAATGATTCAACAAGTGAGCTGAAAGGTTGCTGCTTTCAGGTATCCTGCTTTTGAAAAAATACCAGTTCCATTTTATAGGCACTAGTTTTTAGGTTTTGATGTTTTAATATGGTAAAAGTTAAAAATAAAAAGGAAAAAAGTTGTTTCATTTGGAGAAGCTACCAGCAGAGAAATAAAGCTCATGACACATTATAAAAAGCCAAAAAAAATGGACAAGCTCAAATTTAATATATATTCTAAAAACATTAGCTTTTGGTGAAACATTTTAAGAAATCTAAACCTATTTAAGATCATTTACATCAAACAGTTTGTTTAATCTATTCTTAATACTTCAATCATTGCCTTGTTTAATTCAGCTTTTTTCCAAAAGTCTGTGAAGGATCTCAAGTATGTAGTTATTAAACCAGGGCATTTTTTTTTTTAAATAAAATAACAAAATGTAGATTTTTCAGTATCTTTAGATTGTAGCCAATTAACAAAAACAAATGCTCCTCTGGAAACATTAAAATGCCACAAGGAAATTGTTATCTGAAAGCATTTTCAAATTTAAATTATAGTGACAATTCCACTTGATTCCTTTTACCTGTCATAAACACCTTTCAGCTCATAAAAGCACATGTTTCATACACTAAACTAATATATTTGTCGCTCCTAAACGCAGTACAGGTGCACGCCAGCTGCTGGACCTCCTCTCTCCATCACCATCCTCACTTCACAAACACACTGTAAAAAAGGACTCACAGCAAACTGAGGTTGGCCCGCACATCCAGAGCTGCGCAGAGGGAGCGACATCCCCGGAGTGGCGCTCTGGAGCTCCCCGACTGATCAGCTCCAGGAGGCGGACAGCTCCACCGCAGCTCCCCGGGGTCGTTCCGCCGCACTCCTGGAGCTTTCCCCTCCACATGTCAGGGTTTAAGAGTGGCGGTGCGAGGAAAGACACAAGCCTTTCCCCCTATTTTCTTTTCTTTTTTCATAGGCACAAAAATGCTTTTTGTTCTCCAGTTTTTTTTTTTCTCTCTTTACTTAAGGGGGAAGGGGCTGCTCGTTTTGATCACATGATTGCAATTCACCTGAGATTAAAAAAAGACAGAAAGAAAGGGGGAGAGGAGGAATGAAAGGGGTTCGAGAATCGGACAGAGAGATGCTCTCATATAAGATTCTCTTATCGCGGTCCACATTGTGGGCTAACGGACAAAAGTGGTGATTTTTGGATTGGAGGCCAGTGTGTCGCATGGCTGAGATACAAGGGGTCATTGTTTTGAGGAACAGCGCTTGTGTTTGTATCCGTGCAGCCCATAATGTGCCCTCTTGTCTCCCCTTGCGTACCAGCTCAATTTAAACGCGCATTCTTGTTTCCGTGAGCCGGGAGGTGCTGAGGCCCTGATAAAACTCACACATGGACATGAAGCGGCACAATGATGCCACACAAACTCTGCAAGGACAGTTTCACCTAAGTGAATTACTCTGTAGCCTGCTGTGACAGCATACGTACTGCATATGCACATGAGCCAAGAGTATTGTGGTTCTAAAATGTCTTATTATTGAATTATGTAGTCCAAAACATAAACTGATTTTCAAAGTTTTTGGTGGATGCAGTAGGATTAAATGAGCTGCTACTTACTTTGTCTTTTATTTATTTTACTGCCATTTTTTTCTTTTTGAGCTTTTGCCTCCAAGCATGATCTGACATCTGACATGAAACTGTCTGATTCAGCCTGGTGAGGATGTTCCTCTCAGCTGATATTAAACCATTCAAATCAATTACATTCACACTCATGATGTGGAACAAATCCATCTTGAGGAAAGTTTTTATTTATTTATTTATGTATTTTTAATGTCAATGGGTCTTAACACCCTAACAGTGCTTAGAAATGTTCACTAACTAAAGGGAACACATATTCTGCCCTTGTTTTTTCTTTTCTTTCTTTCTTTTTTTTTTTAAGATGATACAACTTCAAGAGGTCTGAATGAAAAATCTGTTAAATGTTTTGTTCAGATACAACACAAAAGCTCAGTTTTCAACCTTTACAACTCTTCTGTTTGTACTTCGAAGTCGGACTTTCTGAGTTACAACTTTCAACTGAAACACCCCTGAAGTCAGAATTCCAACTCACAAAGTCAGAGAATCCTCACCTGTTGATGCTGCAATCTGCATCATCAAAGCAAACAGGTAACTTGACTTTGTTATGTCTTATTTTATTCACATTAATCAAACAAACACACTGTTTTCTTTTTATCAGTGTTTTATGTGATAAGTGCCACATATAGTCAGACATTTACAAAGTATAATTTCTGACACCGTTCAACTTAGGTGTGATGTCATTCCAAGTTCCCACTTCCCACATCAATGGAACTCACCATTAGCGTCTGGTTTTTAGTGGGCGAGGTCAGACACTTGACTAGATTCCACCCTCCTTCTCTGAAAGTCCCTCTTTTAAAATCATCAGTATTACATTTATGCTTCACCTGTTGCATGACGTGAACTCAAGTGGACGAAGAGTTTGGGAAGCTTGAAAGTTCTAGGATCTGGTTCTGTGATGTCACAGTACCCTGAAAATCTGAACAACTTACTACATGAAATATTTTCTTACTTTTACTGCCTCAAACTACAAATGTAATGTGTCAGAATATTTGCGCTGGTTATAACACCGGACAGTCAAATAAATACTTAAAAGCATTTCTATTTCCCATATGATTATGAGAAACTAGTTATGTACAAAACATTGCAGGGTGTAAATAATTCTGAGCTTAAAAACCAACCTCCCAACCAATCAGAGCTCTCAGAGTCTGCACACGTGTGCTGCTCCTTTAAGCCTCGTCCCCAGTATATTTTCCTTTTTTCTCTGAGCCTCATACAAGGGGTTCTTTAAGCCCTGGCAAGGACACACAGAGCAGGCATTCATACTCGGGCGGCGCGAGCGAGGGGGCTGGGGAGAGCGTCACTCTGGAAACTCTGGAACTCACGGACTCTCGTGCTAAACCGGCGACCTCCTTCTCTCTTTACTGAAGTAAGGCGCTGAGCATTTCCATGTCTTTGCTCTCTGCTGCTGGTGGCTGCTGTCACTCTTCATTGCTCATTTTCAGTGAAATCCTCTGAGAATTAGAGATGTTATGCTTTGATTATTGAACAGTTTTATAATATGTGATGCGATTGCAGGTGACTGCTGTATTCAAGCTCTTATCCTAAATGATTACATTTGGGACATTTCAGCAAGTAACATGTCAGAATAATGTTGTTGCTTTTAGGAGAGACGATCATAAACTTAAAAATCCCTCTCATCCATGGTGGATGTCTTATTTTATGAGTCCAACAAGTGTTCCTGCTCATGGCTGCTGTTCCTTTGCTCTGTTTTGGTACACTGTTTCTAAACGTGAGTTTTTGGTTTAGCCAGAATAGAATGAAATTTCAATTTAAAATCAAATTGCGAAAATGTTTTCTGCTGAACATAGTAATTTATGTTAATTTTATGCATTTTAGAAAAATGGATCTTTTTGCTGGTGCTAAATTAGAGCTCTGCGTGAGCTTATCAAACAAAACAACAACCACAAGAAAGGAAAAAACAAAAAACTTTCGAGCGAGCAAATTAAGGCCAACTTATTGGCAAGTCAGGCGGTGATAATGAGCTCACAGCGCTGATAATTCATTACGCTCAGTAAATGCTCTGAAAAGCCTAATGTAAACTAATAATTACAAACAATATCTAAACAATATGTCGAAAACAATTTATCTAATAGGCAGGATATGTTCAGACAATAAATCAGACCAGTGGTCATGCTAAATGGATTGGTTCATTAATCGCTTGTCTCTTTTTGAAATGAAGTGTGGTGTAATCTGCTATAAAAAAAATAAATAAATAAAAAGAGGAGGGGGGAGTGTACAGTGAGAGAACGAGCTTTATAGCTTCCATAGATTTCAAGTGATTCTCCACCAGCGCGTTTCCGTTGTTGCGTAAGAACGCAACAAGCAGCGCTCCTTTTGTTCACTTTTACGCACCACATTTACGCACCGGGATCTCTTGAAACGTGACTACAGCCAGTCACGGGCCAGGTGGGCCAGGTGGTGGGCGAATATCATCACAACTGGACAGGTGGTGAAGGTTCACCCGTCCCTCTTCTGGAAATGAATACTCCTGATGCTGCCTGACAGACGCTCAAGCGCAAGCACGGGTTTTGAAACACATTTATTAAGAGTCTCATGAGGCAATTTTAATTAAATTTAATCCTCAGCGCCATTTTTTTAGGTGTGCAGTAGGCTACTGCTTGGACCATTTTATTTTTTTAAATAATAATAATCATAATAACAACAACAACAACAATATCAATAATAAATGCATAGTCTGGTGGTTTCTAGGAAGCAAAAACTATAAATGATACAGACAGTGTAGCTATAAATTATTTAATTTTTCAAACTAAAAAGAACACACAAAAAAACATGAAAATTTGCCAGTCAGGTGGGCGTGGCTCAAAGCTACTCTTTGGTCTGCATCTTGTGATGTAATAATCCAAAGCTAATGAAGCGTGTAATGTTCCACTTGTACTTATTCTGTCCCATTAAGTCAGATATAGGCTGCCTTTTAGCAATGGATGTCTTACTGTAGATTGTCTATGAAAGGCTACATTGCAACTGGAACAAGGTCAGGTGCAACATTTTTTTCTAATTTCAACTTCCGCAGTAATTGGAAGGCGCATTTGTCCTGACAAGCTGACGTTCTTTAGAGGCACACTACATTTTGCTTAAATTCCATCTATATGAGGTGATACAACTCACACATTACAATACCCATTGAAACAGCTAAGACAGAAAAATAATCTGAAGAAAATATTAAAATTGGATAAAATATCGAACTATGGGGAACTTATTCAAAATTATAAATGCAGGCAGAACATAAACTGCCAGCTGGTTAACTTTTCAAAACAGCAGTTTAACAGCCAATCAAATTTCAGAGCCTAATATCTGCAAATTACTGATGTTGAGGAAACTTTGCTCTCCTTCATAAAGGCACTGGAAAGAATGCACCAAATGTGAAACCAGTTGGCCAGTAGGGGACGGTGTAATTTACGCATTTATGTTTTTGCTCATATCCAGGGAGTGATAAATACTTCTTACATCCTATGATTCTACATGTTTTGCTGAAACAAAATGAGTTCATAATCACCTTTTGTATTTTTTACAGTAAACTGTACTCCTGACCTATCAGGGCTCTAGCTAATATTTTGTGATGAACAAGGTCAAATTTCATGAAATTCTGATGAACAAACATTCTGATTTTTTTTCTATGGTGTCAGAAAAAAAATGTTAAAATATGTAGGTCATGGTTGTTTTGCCTTTTGTTGTTGTAAATAAGGAATGTTAAAGATAAAGAATTTTGAAATTGATCACAGACAAGAACTGTGATCTCGAGGTGATATCAAACTCTTGTAACCTTCTCAAGTTTTCAAAAGTAAAGAATAAAAAAAATGTAGGTCATATATTTTCACTGAACCCACAAATATAAATTCAACATTTTTCATTTGCAACTGAGGGCCTCTTACTAGTAGAATTCTTGCTTGATTTCAAAAATAAAGAGTAGTGTGTCGCTGGGTCACAAAATGTTCGATCATTTAGACAGTTAAGGTCCGGGGGAGGGTGTTGGTTTAAATGTACCAAACGAGGCCACGTCTGGCTCCCACCGGCAGTCCTGCCCCTGTTTTCACAAACAGGCTGCGTCTAAACGCGCGCACACGGCGGCTGTGTTTCCAGTGCCAAGTCATGTTTATCCAACAGCTGAGTATAAATCCAGGGTCTATGCTGCTGCAGCCTCGTATCATTCCAACGAGTTCTCTCCAGGGAGCTTGGAATAACTGTAAAAGCTTCAACTGTAGCTTGTTCAGGGGATGGAGACCCCTCCAGCAGAGGCGCTTATAGGGGCTCTGCAAATATATGTATACATGTGGCTGGAGTAAGGACATAAAAAGAATCTTTCAGTTATTTTGGGCTTTATTATTGTCATCCAGGGACATATATTGAGCACAGTCAAAGACAAATTTGCATTGTCATTATTAGTCTTTGTTTACTCTACCAACAAATACCAACCAAACACCTCCGTATAATAAAACTTGCATTTACATTGGTCACTGGCTTGCTGTTAAGGTTACTCCTCAATCTTTTCCAGGTTCTTTCTGTTGGATTTGTACCTTTGGACAGACGGAAGAAAGACGGGGAAAGTGAGAGCGTATGAGTTTGGCGGAGGCCGCTGAGCTGTAGCAGGTAAACTGGGACCCCAGGTGCGCACTGAGCCGCCTATACCAACAACACGGATGGAAAGAACTTTAATGTGGAATCCTCACAGAGTTTTGCAGCGGAGACTGAGAGTAGAGACAGACTGGCAGTTTATATTATAACTTAGACGAGGTGAGAGAGCAGAGCAGAGCAGACAGCTGCAGTTTGTCAGAATACGCAGGTAGAAGAGCGCAGCAAGTAGCCTACAGAGCTGAGCGTTTAGGTGCAGGCTTTAGTTCCTTTTTTTGTGTGTGTCAGGAGGCTCGTGTGTGACTGAGGATGTCCAGAGAGGAGCAAAGCTTTTCAGAAGTTGAACTCAGTCCCGGCATGTCGGACGACAGCCGCTCCCTGTCGCCGGGTCTCTCTTCCGGCGCGCCAGGCGGGGACGACTCGCCTCTGCACGGGCAGCAACGGCAGCAGCTGCCGGTGGGTCTGGACGACGCGTCGGCGGGCTGCTCCTCCGTCAAATCCGACGACGAAGAAGAGCGCTTCCCCGATGGAATTCGTGAGGCGGTGAGCCAGGTGCTCAAATGCTACGACTGGACCCTCGTGCCGATGCCCGTGCGCGTAAACACGGGGAGCAAGAACAAGCCGCACGTGAAGAGGCCAATGAACGCCTTCATGGTGTGGGCGCAAGCGGCGCGGAGGAAGCTGGCCGACCAACACCCGCACCTGCATAACGCCGAGCTCAGCAAGACCCTGGGAAAGCTCTGGAGGTGAGGGGGTCACTCGACTCTGATTGTCTTGTACTTTCTGATTACTGGTGTGCTGTGATGATGCGCGTTCACCCTGATTCAACACCAGAAACAAGGACAGCAGCACTGAGGCAGTATTTCAGAGCATTTACCTGAATAAGTATATGCTCTGTATATCAGCAAACAGTACAAACGTTGTGAATGTTTACATATAGAATGCTTCAAATAATGAAAAAAGGAAACATTTCCCAGTAAAATTCCCAACCATTTATTTTCCATTCATTCATCTATACCAGTTCCATCCTTTTCAGGGTGGTGAGGGTCTGCTGCCCCCTATCTAAACTGTCAGTGGAGGCGGGGTACACCCTGGACAGGTTGTCACTCCATCACAGGACCAAACAACCACACACACTCACTCTTATGATCAATTTAAAACAACCAGTTCACTTTCATTTGTCTACACTTGATCTAGTTTTCTCCACTCCCAAGTTCATGTTTCGTCAGTCTCAGAACGCACTGTGTTATGTGGACGCTTACTTCTCAGATTGATTTCATAGCACAGTTGCAATTATGTACAGTACTCAAACCTTTTTCAGCATGATGGTTTTCATTTCACCATGAAAACAGATAAGATGATTTGATTAATTGGGTGCACATAACTGAAGAGACAGCTCTCAGTAGTCTTGTTGGCCTCTTTCAGTCACAGCTCACCAACTTGCACTTGTTTCTGTGCTGTGAGTGGGTCATGGTCACAATGTCCTGGCTAATTTCATAGTCTATTGAGCCTCTTGTATTCTTTCTTGCAAAGAAAACAACTGTTAAGTTCATATTTAAAGTGTGACTTTAAACTGTCAAAGTTGAACGTATTGCAACATGAAAGTATTCTAAGGTGAATTTTAAAATATTCATCTTGCCTCCAAGTTAATAAATGAACTTTGTAATGTTTCAGTCATTCACATTGCTGCCTCTTTGAACACGCATCGGTCTGCAGCCTTGCTGGGCTGCTTTCTCATAAGAATACTCACCACTTCATGTGAAGAAGCTAAGAAAAGTTAAATCAATTAACCCTGTAAGGATCAAGTATTAATTAGATAAAGACCCGACCTTGGGTGCAGCTAGGATTGGTTAATTGGCCCTGAAGCATGATGAACGGGTAGGCTGGGGAAGGTCAGGGGATTCTCATGCCATCCCTGCCAGCGGTGGTAATACTAGGAGCTCAGTTCCATGTTTGCAGGATGCAACTTTAACCTTTGTTATTTCATTACAATTCAGTGGTCAAAAGCCCCTGTAGAGACGGCATTAGGAGTGGTGATGCTGCAAATGAAGCTACCTGGGACAATGAAAGAAAATTTTATACTCTCAACACTATTAAAATGCACTAAAAATAGATTTTAAAAAATGCATTAATGTAGTCCATGATCAATAATTTTCTGAAACTCATGTTGATTCAGATGGTTTTATTCCCTGTGAGACTGAAAAAAAATCACTTCCTTTTCACTTTTCATTTTAATTGATATGTTATTACAAAGACATGTTCTATCAGCTCTCATGTGACCCCCAACAGAAAACTTTTTGAAACATATCCTGAAACCTTCAGCAAAATCAAAACTGTAGTCCAGCGATGGATGAGTGCTTTAAACAAACCAGTGTACCAAAATATTTTCTTTCTTTGCAAGGCTTCTTAATGAGTCCGACAAGCGTCCTTTCATTGAGGAGGCAGAGAGGCTGAGGAAGCAACACAAGAAGGATTATCCAGACTACAAATACCAGCCACGGCGCCGTAAGAATGGAAAGATTGGTTCTGGTTCTGGCAGTGAGGCTGACGGCCATTTGGAGGGTGAGGTCAGCCACAGCGAGTCCCACTACAAGGGCCTTCACCTGGAAGTGGCCCACGGTGGGGGAGCCGAGTCCCCTCTGGCAGATGGCCATCACCCTCATGCTGCAGGTGGGCTGCGGGCTCCCTGCCACAGATATCCCTCATTTACTGTCTGTGTCCCACAGTTAGATCTTTGTGGGTTCCTACAGAGAGGATGGAGCACAGTTATTCAAATGTTTGTAATTCTGTAAGACAAAAGAGCTGTAACTATTGTTTATTTTTGTGTCGTTACAGGCCAGAGCAACAGCCCACCTACACCTCCTACCACTCCCAAGACTGAAGCTCAGTCTGGCAAGACAGGGGACAGTAAGAGGGATGGTGCTAGAAATGGGGGTTCCCGTGGTGCAATGGGAGAAGGAAGCGCAGGTGCTTCAGGATCTGGGAAACCTCATATTGACTTTGGTAATGTGGACATTGGTGAGATTAGCCATGAGGTGATGGCCAACATGGAGTCTTTTGACGTCAATGAGTTTGACCAGTACCTTCCCCCAAATGGGCACCCAGGGGTTGGGCAGAACAATGGGGCAGGAGGATCTGCAGCAGCTTCTCCAGCGTCGCCGTACACCTATGGTATCTCGTCAGCTCTCGCAGCAGCCAGCGGACACTCAGCAGCCTGGCTGTCCAAGCAGCAGCAGCCACAGCAGCATCACAGCTCTGCTCTGAGCTCAGATACCTCCAAGGCTCAGATCAAAAGCGAGGCTGTGGCCTCTGGGGGTCACTTTGCAGAAGCGGCCTCAGCAGGTACTCATGTGACCTACACCCCCCTCAGCCTTCCACATTACAGCTCGGCCTTCCCCTCGCTGGCCTCAAGGGCTCAATTTGCAGAGTATGCTGACCACCAGGCCTCAGGGTCATACTATGCCCACTCCAGCCAGGCTTCGGGGTTGTACTCTGCCTTCTCTTACATGGGGCCTTCCCAGAGACCCCTCTATACTGCCATCACTGACCCTGCCAGTGTATCCCAGTCACACAGCCCCACACACTGGGAGCAGCCCATCTACACAACACTGTCGCGGCCATGACAGACAACAAGACCAGAGAACACAGGTGCCGGTTCAGCCCCGATATCAGACCAGAGGCAGATGCAGCAACCACAACGGCAATGGTGGTGGTATAGGTGATGGAAGTGGTCTGGTCTGGGGGGGAGTGGGCAGGCACTGGGGGAGTTGGCTGGGGAGCCAGAAGGGGTGGAACCTTTTTCTGATTTTACCCAGACACAAAATTGCTGTCACAGCCCAGGGGTCATGTTCTGGATGTGGTGCTTTAGAAGAGTGGTTCATTATTTGGGAGCACTCGGAGTAGACGTCAGGGAAAGTAGTACTTTGTTGGTTCAAAGAAAAACACCCACCAGCACCACCACAGCACAACGTTTGGCACTTCAGACAACACAACTGACAGTGTTTATGAGTGCTGAGGGACCACGTCCCTATCGGTTTAAAGACTTCTTCAGGAGGTAAAATGCAAACATCTTCCAGAAGCCAACAGAGGAATCAGTGGCAACGAGGACTCAATGAGAACCAGCAAGTCCTTAATCAGGACTGGTGTGACTGAGAAGAAGCCAAATTCACTTTGTATGAAGTTTTTATATGCCACAAGAATGGAGTGCCAATCGAATTCATCTATGATACAGATTTTTGTATTAATTCCTCACAGAATACTGTTTATTAGAACCAGATATTTTCCAGTTTATCTCAAAATAGTATGTTGTGTTCACTTAAAATGTCTTTGTATGAACAATGAGCAGGCATAAAAAAGTACAAATTGATGTGTATTTAGTCAGAACAAAGTTCACAATGACTCACTGTTTTCAGGATAGATGATACTTGAGGTTATAAATGTACCCAATGTATATTGACTAAGACGGATGCAAAATATTTGACCAAAGTTTTAAGACCAAAACCTTTTGTTTACGTATTTTTTTTTTCCTTTTTTTTGTTAGAGAAGAAACTGATTTTATAGACGTTTCTCCCAATGTGACATTGAAAACTACCTGATAGTTTGTAGTGGGGTGCACGATATTGGATATTTGCCGATATCAAGGATGCTGACATATTGAAACAAGTGATTGCCAATGCAGATATAATCCACTCATGCTTCTGATGCAGTACTTATCATCATTGTCAGGAAACTAATGCAAACATATTCCCGTGACTAAATAAGAAAACTGCTGCAGCTTACTATAACTTCCATTTTATGCCTTTTGTTCTGAGGTGGTCACGGCCGTACTTGTGCCTCTGATAGCTTTTTTCTTTTTTGGCGGGAGTTTTTTTTCTCTTGCTGGGAAATTACTCATACTGCCCAGGATGACAGCTCTTAAAATATGTTATTACATTAGTGATGTTGAAGGAGTGGGTTTGATCCCTCACACGACCAACGTTGAGCATTCACTGCAAACAGCAACTTTATCGCTATCTGATACTTTGAAAAATCTCCCCAAAGCAGATATCTTTGGTGTGTTCCCTCTTTTAAGCCCATCAACGTACTGACGCCTATCTTTTTTAAACCTTTCCTCGCTAGTGTGCTCATGGTGTGCTCTGCAGAAAAAAAAAAAAAAAACTATCAGCATATAGGATCATCAGCATTTCATGCCTATGTAGATGTTTTATTTTTAAGTCTTTATCGGCAGATGATGTCATTGTGCATCCATAGTTTGAAGCTAATTAGATGTTTCTTTACTGTCACCATTGTTTTAGTGTGTTATTGTAAATTTACTTTAAAAATGTATTTGTAACAAAAACTCATTTAGCCATTTTTTTTGTTATGTTGTTTTCTTCAGCAGCACTGATTAGTGTGACAGTTTTCGTAAAGAGTCATCATAAAAGACGATTCTATTTACTCCAATTCTTCATTTTCTTTAATGATGGCGGTAATGTGCAGCTGGGCCAGCTGTTCCCTTCACTATGCAAAAATTCTCTCTTCTGAAATGGGGCTGGTACCCCTTATATTTCCACTGGTACATGACGTACCAAACCAGGTTTCATGTGATGATCCATACAGGACCATCCAAGAGGCATAATTTAAAACAACCAAGAGTAACATATTTCATTACACTGACCCAATGATGTTAAGAGGCCAATTGTTCTGTGTTGTTTTGTACTGCTCCCTGGAAATTCAAAGGCACTTATCATTTAGTGGGAGTCTGGAGTATTTTTGTGCAGTTTCCCGGGCCGGGCAGGAGATGACGTTGTTCAGCTGTCTCAGAGTCTTCTTTGAATACAAGTCGTCTCCTCTCATTCGTCTCCTTTGCCGCGGTTGAGAAACAGTACAGAAACACAGCAGCCATTTCATCCCATTCACTGTTGATCTTGTCATTTAATGGCAGTTGCTAAACTGCAAAAGTGGCATACTGCCGCCACCAGGTGGTGTGGGGTGGTAGTTTGCTAGGTCAGTAGATCCTACCGTGTCCTTCACTGTAAATAAAGACACAACGAATGAAAGGACTGAGGAAGATGTTGACCCTGCTATATTTCAGCCTCCTAGGTTTTACCTGTACCGTCACTTATTGAAATGCAGTTTAAGTCAAATCCAGAGGAACCAGATTAATTATTTGTATGACACAGAAAAAGAATGGCCAAGCTAGGCAACGTGATATTAGAGAAGACATTAGATAAACTTCTTCTAACAGCTTACTGTAATGTAATGACACTGTTAAATATTGTTTTATTTCTCACTACACTGACTGTCTTCGTCACTGCCTTTGTGTTTTATAGGACTGAAAATATACATTTGGACCGGTATTCAGTGTGAACAAATGTTTTATTAAAAAACAGCTTTGTGACAGTTACAGTGTAGGAGATGCCAATACTGAGAAAAAGTAGCCACAGATGAAGCGTTTTAACACAGCCTTATATTAAATATAAATTGTGCCTTGTCTTCAATAGTGCATGTTATTTACAAATGGTGCAGATGGGTTATGGCCTACATTTTATGTTTCTGTCATTTTATTGATAATAAGTTAATGTTGTGTCTATTTTTTTTCTCTTAATTAGCAATTTTTCTTCATTATTCTGAAGTATCTATATATTTTGAATATTATGTTCTCCAACTGTAAAGGTAAAACAACTCTAGTACATTTCATTTACACTGTTTTATTTAACGTTTACTGGACGAAACACTGCTCATTTTACTGTTCAAAACTCTGCTATCGCCTGATCTTTTGTCTCCAAAACAAAAGGAAGTGTTCTCACTGTTATTTGTATCACCATGAATTTTACATTCATTATTTATATTTTGCTTTTATTTGTGTGCACTGTTGTTTCTTCCTATGACTGTCACTGTCATTTTAGTTTTTCACGTTTCAGCAGCACTACAGCTACAAAATATCTCAATAATACCGGGAGCAACATGTGATGATGACTAATGGTCTTTTACTCTCACTTGAAATAAAGTCCCTCTATTTCTGCTTGAATATAAATCTGCCTGTTAGGACATTCTTACGATGTCTTTTAAAGGTCCAGCAAAAACCAGCTAAACTCAGCTGATGAATTCACTGGCCTCTTTGGAGATCAGCTCAAATCTACCAGTATCAGACAGTGGTGATGACGCATTACATTTACAAGACCAGCAGACGTGTCATCAGATCCACAGCTACTGTACTTTTCCCAGCAAGTTTCTTCCAAATTGACTTGAGCTAGCAGCCTGGAGGGCTATGATTGGCATGCTTCGATGCATATTTCAGGTTTTTCCTATTGTGCCTGAGTGTGTGTATTTCTGTGCGTGTTTAGGGTTAAGCTTGACTCTTAATTCCCTCTATTTAATCGGCTGTGTGATACTTTGGAAAGACAAAGAGGGCCATTGATGGGGGATGTGGGGAAGGAGGGAAAGAGGGCAGTGACGGAGGCTAACCCATAACTGGCCATGCAGCCTCACCGCGATACAAAGGGACCCTTACTCTCTGCAGATCCACCCCCGCAATCCTGACTAAACACAAACTTACTTCTCAGAATTGAGGTGTAATCAAATTCAAACATTTCAAAGTTTAAAGAGGGGAATGATGTTCATAAAAAAAATTTGAATTTTGCAGCCTATACTGTCACAGCAGGTGCCGTGTGAGCGGAGGATCCTACCAGGACGGAAAAACAAAAAGGTCCAATTGGTTTATCTCAAATCATACATACTTGTATTTATTCTGGTACGCAACTTATTCATTTAAATACTCTGAGGCTTGAGTAATCACGAGGAGCCCATAAAGGAGCAAAACTGCAGAGCAAGGATATATAACAAAAAATACAATATATATCAATAAAGGGTTTTTATTGACGAAAAATAATAATAGCGCATTAAAATGCTGAACATAATTAAAAACTCTGATGTTTCTACACTCAATGTGAAGCACCCACAAAGAAGGCTGTATCTTCTAGTCAGAAAACTTTTGGATAAAAGTTTGTTTTATTTAATTTTATTTTTAGAAATGGATGACCTGACTGTGGCTACATCCAACCTTATTATGTCAGAACCAGCTGGCTCCAGCCTGATTACACTGAAACTATAAAAGCTTTCGTGTCACCAGTGTTCCCAAGATGCCTTTTTAATCAGGTACTTCACCTTATAAAACCACACCACACACACTGTAATATATACACACACTGGGCATATAATCCACACATTCATTACAAAAGTTTCAACATAAAATGTTTTCTATAACGATGAACTGGTCAACTCTCTGCCTAGACACCTAACAGTTTTCTCTAAATAACACAAGGACTGTCAGGCTGCTTCAGATTTACTATGTGGAACAGGGAGGTCACAGACAACATCATGAGGACTTTTTTTCTTCTCCATGAGCAACAGCCTCCAGGAATAAACTTATCAATATTGCTTTAGGATAGCCTCTGAACATTAAAGGCATTCTGTGTAGTAATACCACTTCTGACCTCTTGGGGGCATCCAGATCTGGTGCTGCTTTAACTCAACAGAATGAAAAAGGTGACTGATGAGAACCGTAATTCATCATGAATAAATCTACAAATGAATCACTGATAGTCCGCCTGCAGTTTTAGTAAGTAATATAACTCAAACAGTAGCTTATAGAAAAGACTTTATTAATAATAAAACAGTTATTTTACACTAAACACTTCACTTCAAAAACAGCGAAAGGAATACCTAAAACAACTACGGAAGAGTATTAGGGCCACTGAAGAAAAGGAAAATAGAATTCTGAGAAAAAAGTCAGACTTTAATCTCAGAATTCTGACTTTAATCTCAGAATTTTGAAAAAAAAAAAAAAAGTCAGAATTCTGAGATTAAAGTCAGAATTCTACTTTTCTTTTCTTCAGTGGCCCTAATACTCTTCCGTACAAACTAAATGGGAACTGTACCATTTTTTTTATACGTGTAT